>JAOXJP010165808.1:0-12783 GCA_025762735.1 Platanus orientalis
TTGTTCCGTAGGACTCTAGACTTTCATACCTATTCAAAGGCATAACTTTAACTCATAGATTCTTTCTATATTTTTGTTAGTGTCTTTTTAAAGCTGCTCTAACATTCAAATCAACATATGTGCATTTAACTGATTCTATGTGTATATAGAACTTATGTGACATGTGTTAGCATTCTAAGTGTGACACGTGTACAGTAATATGTGTATTATGGTGCGAGATGTTACAGATAGGTCCTGAACGGTTCAACAGCTCAATAAGGTCCAAAGATGGTTCAATAGTTCAATAATACTCAAGGTTCAATATTCACATGAGTGATATCAAAGTAAACCAACAATCAATAAAAAGGCTCTCCATGATATATGAAAGAAAATATCAAGGTTCAATAAACTTTGATCATAATACATTCACATTTCATATTCAATGGTTCATGATTTGTTTATAAAAATCATTTATGATCAACGCTTTAAAGAATTTTTCAGAGTTCATGATTCTTTTGATCTATCATTGTATGAAATATTTGATTTGTTTAAAGGGATCAAAGTTTTCAATCACTGATTCATATTTCATAGTCCATAGGTGGAATCAAAGTTTTAATTATACTTAATTTTAGTCAAAGACATTTTCCCATGCTCAATTTCATGTTAATCCAATAAAATTTACATTTTCTTATAATCTTTGAAGAAAGATTCACTTAGATCAATATTCAAATCCATAATAGTTAATTTAGTGGGGATTCTTATCAATTTAGACTTAGATCCATGTTAATTACATATCTAACATGTGAATTTCAAAGAAAAATTCCATGGATCTTTGTATGATGCTGAGAGCATGAGTAGTACTTTTAAACACTTATTTAATATCAAAAGATTTTAAATCTCACATCCATAATTAACATTGGAACCATACAACAAATCACTTTTCATCTGTCTTGAAATTGGTATATATCAACAACATAATGCAAAAGATTTACGAGCCATTAAACTATGAGTTTGAAGACAGTAAGGCTTTTCTACGTTGGACGTACAAAAATGCCTAGGTCAATAGGGGCCACATAAGTGTCAGAAGTGTTTTACACACTCCCCCAAAAAGTGAAAATCACTTTCGGCGCTGATGTTTTCACCCGCTTGACCATCGGCAAACACAACACAGGTTAGGGGTCGGGGTCGGGGTATAAAATCCTTAACGGTTTGAAGAATGGTAGATTCTATGCTCGTTAAATGATGAGAGAGAGAGAGAGGGCAATTTTTGTTTACTTATTACGGATTGTGTTTCTTTTAAGCTTATATATTATACATAATGTAGTTATATGATTATGCCCAATAATATACATACAAATCTGTATATCCGAGGTCGATAGCTTTTCGCACAAAGTGGCACCAAAGCAACCCTTTTGCCTATCCCCAAAAAAAAAAAAAAAAAAGATGGAAGTGTTTTACTAACATTAGGGTCTTAACCCAAGCTCAACCCACTCTTTTTGTGGAGTTGTAATTTCCGCAAGACGAAAACCAGGTCTAAAAGACATGACATCTCATTTCTTGTTTTGAGGGGAGGGGGCAGGCAAACAAATGGTCCTAAAAGTGCCTCAAAATTCCCCTACACCGTGGATATTGAGCGTGTTGACAGAGGCAACGGGAAGTACAAATATCATTACACTTTGCCGTCCAAACATGGTCAAATCGTGGCGATTTCAGAGCGTTAGAACGTTCAATGTTGGGTTTAAAAATTCAACAAATTTAATTCAAATAAGTTGCGTCTTTCGCTTTATTTCAAGGATTCAAAAAGAAAAGAGGGAGAAAGAAAGTTTTCTTTTCCTCCATAGTGACTATTATTATTATTTTATTTTCCTCTGAGAACTTTCGTCCTCTCTTTGCAGCCGTTGAATCTTTGATTCGCCGGCATATTACCGGAAACTCTGATCTCGATATTCTGGAGGAGCTTCAGAAATATTGGGTTTTTGTCGTTCAGGCTTAGGTGAATCATCGAGGACGGAAGGGTTTGTGTTCGGGTTTTTTCTTTAAATTTCCCTCCCCTGCTTGCTTTCGAGTGTTTTGATCCAGTCAAGCCATGGAGGCGATGGAGGAGTTGGTTCAGCTTTCGGAGTCGATGATGCAGGCGGCTGCTTTGCTTGCTGATGAAGACGTTGACGACAACTCATCGAGAAGGGTCTCCACTTTCCTCAATGTCGTCGCCCTTGGCAATGTCGTAAGTTAAATCTGGTCCTTGAATTCTGCTCACAATCTTATTTGGATTGAATCGACTTCGGTTGGATGTCTTCATCATAGTCGGTCTGGTTAGTCCAGTGTTTCGATGACCTTCTCTGTTGGGTTTGAGAAATTCTATCGGATATAATTGTTAAATCGATTATATGATGAGTAGGGACCTGTACTCTGATCAGATGATGAAATTTTGAGGAAGCTAGCTATAAACACTTGTATACCTGTGGAAATAACGTAACGTGTGATAGACGGTTTCAAATTATTTTGTTAGTTTAATTTGGTCTGTTAGAAACGGATGGAATTTACTTCCGGTACTCAGAGCTTGGATTGATGCAGAAATTCACGTTAATTGCCACTGAAAATCAGGCCAAATAATTTCAGCAAATCTAGTGGTTCTAGTTTTTGGTTGCATGCAGCAGCTGGCCTGCTTATATATATATATATATATATATATATATGTTCTTCAAAGTGCCTTCAAAGAAAAAATACATACCTAATTGAGAAAGGAAAAATTATTTCAAAGAAAAATGAAGTGCATCGACTTGATTTCTATTCCTATTATTCTTAAAAAGGGGAAGAAATAGATGAAGAAAAGGGCTCCTTTAATTACTTGAAGAATTTTCAACTCTCACTAATAATAATAATCCAACAAAGAAAAGCTCTAACTTGATGGAAACTATCCTACTAACTTCAAAGTTCTAACTGAATTTCCTATCTTAGGTAGATAGCCATCTTTTTTTTGGATCAATAGATAGTCATCTATATTGAATAAACTTTATGGGAATAACTCAAGCAATCAACTGTATCTGCTGTCATTTATTTGTAGCACCAGTATTCAAAACCAATATTAGCACACTTCTGTGGGTTACAGGTGCACAGTAGTTCATGAATAGTAGTCCCCATAGGCATATTGTATATGGCACGTGGTAGATTTCTGTGACAAGTGTCTTGTATTCTGTTTGTGACTGATCACCAGGTCTGGACTGTATAGTATACTGTATACTTTACCCTGATTGGGGGTCACAGGGTATATTAGAGGGGTTGAGTATCACCTGGTACACCTGCAGATTTCTGGGATTCCAGCAGCTAAATAAGAGAGAAATAGAACAACGAATGAATAAGATAGTATAAGGAGCAAGAAGAAGTAAGGAGAAGGAAGAAGAAGTTGATAGGAGAAGAAGAAGAAGAAGAAAAGGAAGAGATATAAACCCAACAGTTAAACTGATTGGGAGGGGGAAAAAAACTAGGGCTACAACCCTAGGGTTTCTAATGGCTACAATCAATAGAGGAGAGGGGAAAACCAATTTTCAATTCATTAATTCATTGCTATCTATTACAAAAAATGTGCAACCCTATATATAAGCTGATGCAGGCTGAGACCTGCAAAGGGTAGTTAAACCTTAAGGATTCAACCAAGGAAAGGAGGATAATCCCGGGATGCCACTCAACCGGGTGTAGCAGATGCCACTTGACACTCCTAATCACGGATGTCACTCGACTTGACTAATCCACATCGTTGATTGATAGGAGGAATCACTAAACTCCAAAGCAAGACACTTGTAAACAATTTTCTGAATTAAAATTACTTTATCATCTTTTCCTTTCTTATTGATATTTATTGGCAATTACAAAACTTGACCAGCAAGAAATACAATAAATGCTTGACAACTTCCAACGCAACTGCAATTTACTAGATAACTAAACACGACTCCCAAGCTACGGATAACTAGGTTGCTCTATAACCAACAACACATCATAAATACCTTTGACCAAGTGCAAATAACAATGATAAGACACTTAGACATACAACTAAATGGCACATGTCTACATGGCTACCAGATAAGTAAACACATATCGTCCATATGGCTGCCACATAAGTTGATGCTATCCTTATGCATTATTCTCCCTTGTTTGAGAAAAACTCGATCTCAAGTTTGAAGTCAAATCCTTCCAAACCATTTGATCTAACTTCTTTAGTTCTTCACTCGAGATCCATGCATCTTTAGAGTTTGGTTTTCCTTGCCAATGAACCAAATATTTGTGAATCGATCCATAGCAACAAAAATACAATCTTTGAACAAATTGAGCAACACCACACTTCAAGGTTAGCCGAAAGTATCGTTGCTTTAAAAGAGCCTTAGTTTTGTCTTGCCTAAAATGTACACTAAGTCCGCCACTATGTAATTCTTTAGTGACAAACAATTTTAGTGAACCTTCGGGTATACATAGCTGATTTCCCTTAAAGAGATAGCCATTGACCATTAAATAATCTTTACTCTTCTCATCATTCAAATATTGCAATATCTTAGAAAATAAAGGATCCAACGCATAATATTCTGGTAAGGGATTAAAACCAATGGTCTCATAAGAGAGAGTTGTAAACAAGCTATGCCTTCGGTTCA
The DNA here is from genome assembly GCA_025762735.1 of Platanus orientalis. Classification (NCBI taxonomy): domain Eukaryota; kingdom Viridiplantae; phylum Streptophyta; class Magnoliopsida; order Proteales; family Platanaceae; genus Platanus; species Platanus orientalis. Next base: position 4,620 of record JAOXJP010165808.1, read on the forward strand.
ATGCAGTAGCTACCTTGTTAGATGAACCAACTTTATGTTGTAGAACGAAAGAAAACTTCTCTAGATAAGATACCCATCTCGCATGCCCATAATTTAGCTTTTTTTGTGCCTTGAGAAATTGCAAAGCTTCATGGTCAGAATAGAGAACAACTCTACACCAATGAAGTAGTACTCCCAATGTTGCAAAGCTTGAACAATATCATACAACTCTTTGTCATCAATTGAATATTTTAGCTTCACATCATTGAACTTTTCAATAAAATAAACAACTAGTCTTCCTTCTTGCATAAGGACAATACCTATACCCACATTAGATACATCACACTCCACTTGGAATGGCCTAAAAAATTTGGTAGTGCTAGCACCAAAATTTTAATAAGTTTAGACTTCAATTGTTGCAGGTTTCTTTCAGCTTCACTAGTCCATTAGAACTCTTTTTTCTTCAAAACATACAACATTGGAGCAATAATGGAGCTAAATTTTTTGATGAACTGCCGATAAAAGGAAGCTAGGTCATGAAAGTTTCTTACATATGTTAGGCTTTTAGGAGTAGGCCAATCTAGAATAATCTTCACTTTCTCATCACCTATTTGCATGCCATCTGCACTCATGACATAGCCTAGAAGTACAACTTGGTTAGTCATAAAAGAACACTTCTTAAGGTTGATAACAACTGATTGTCATGGAGCACTTTGAACACATTAGCCAAATGCTCTAGGTGCTGAATTTTATCCTTGTTGTAGATCAAGATATCATTAAAGTATACTACAACATACTTTCCTATAAACTTCTTCAAGATTTGAGTTATAGGCCTCATGAAAGTACTAGCAATATTAGACAATCCAAATGGCATAACAAGCCATTCATAGAGGCCATCTTTGGTTTTAAAAGCTGTCTTCCACTTATCACCTTCTCTAATTCTAATTTGATGATAGCCACTACGTAGGTTAATTTTAGAGAAGACCTTAACACCAACCAACTCATCAAGCAGATCATCAAGCCGGGGAATGAGAAATCTATACTTTGCAGTGATCTTATTTATAGCTCTACTATCAATGTACATCCTTCATGTTCCATCCTTTCATGGAGTTAAAAGGGTTGGAACAACACAAGGATCAAGAGACTTCCTAATCAATCCCCTTTTCACCAAATCCTCAACTTGTCTTTGCAATTCAACATGTTTACTAGGATACATTCTATAATGAGGTAAGTTAGAAATGATAGAACTTGGAACGAAGTCAATTTGATGTTGAATGTCATGGTGGAGACATACCAATTAGAAGTTCATTTAGAGCTTAGCATTTAAATTTGTCCAATAAGCTTGAAACTTCAACCAGAATCTCATTAGCAACTTCTTCACTCTTTCTCGCAACAACCAAAGTGTATGCAATCTCATCTTCTTTGTATGACTGCTTAAACTCCTTATAAGGTAGTAAATTGATTTGGCTACTTGAATGAACATTGGTGGGAGTATCTTTAATGGGTTAAGCACATACTTCACTACTTTTTTGATAAGAGTGTAAGTATTCTTTCTTCCATCGTGCTAAACATGTTTATTGAATTGCTACGAACTACCAAGGAGTAAACGATAAGCATCCATGGGAAGAACATCAAAGTGGACCTTATCTTACTTGCCAATGGAGATTTCACTTGGCATTAATGTGTCACTATAATCTCTCATTCTTAAACCAAGACACCTTGTAGGGTTGTGGATGGCATTCACAAGAAAGCTTCAATTTGTCAACCATTATCTTGGACACCATATTCTCACATCTTTCATAATTAATCATTAAAACACACTTCTTTCCATAAGAAACATACTAAGTTCTGAAAATATTATGTTTCAACCATTTATCATCTTCTTGGACAGTCATGACGCGTAGGATCACAAGACTTTTAGCATCACAATTAGCATCAAAATTCACTTCATCCAAATCTCCTTCTAGTTCTTCATCAGAAATTGACTCTTGTTCTTCCTCTTGCTCTTCTTCTACTAGATGGAGTTCAACATTCATTTTAGGACATCTATAAGACCTATGCCTTATTCCACCACACCTAAAACATTTGTTAGAGGATGAAACTATCTTTTAACCCTCCTGACTTCCTTCCCCATTTTGTGGGTTCGGATGATTAGAGGTAAGTGCAGATCCCTTCTTAGCTTTTTCCTTTGCTACCTTTGGACTTTCTGCTTTTCAATATGAATTCCATTTCAACTTTTCCTCTGCCTTTAACGCCATTTGATATTCCTCCTCAAGAGAATGGAGAGAGTGTATCATAAGTTTTCTTTTCATGTTGTACTTTAATCCGTTAACATACCTTGCTACAAGCTGGTCATCAGATTCATGCAAGTTGACATGACTCATAAGCTTGAAAAATTGCTTTTTATAATCTGCCACGAATTGATCAACACGTTGATACAATTGGTGGATCTTTTGGTAAAGTGTTTGAGAATGATTCAAAGGGAAGAAACTTCTCATCTAGTTTCAACTTCATTTCAGCTCATGAAGAGCTTGGTTGGATTGCCTTAACTCAATAGTTCTGCTTGCATATAAGGATTCCATGTGTTCGACATTTGGAGCCATCTTTGACAAGGATTACAAAATCTTGTAAATCGCTAGCAGATTGACCTCTGCTAAGTAAATCGCTAATATCTTCCTCTAGAAAATCCGGAATCATGAACCGCTTTTTTCACTGGAAACTAGATTGATAAAGATTTCCAACAGTATATAGTTTGCCCAGTGAAATGACACGAGCATGTACAAAATCGAGTAGGACAATGAACGACTTTCTAAAAATTAAAAAGTCATGATAATAGAATCTAGACACCACAATAAGAAAACTTGCCCTAATACCAATTTATTGTAGGCCGAGATCTGAAAAGGGGTGGTTAAATTCAACCAAGAGAAGGGGGATAGTCCTAGGATGCCACCCAATTGGAGATAGTGGATGCCACTTAATGCTACTAATCGTGAATGTCACTTGATACGACCAGCCACACGTTGATTGATAGGAGGAATCACTCAACTCCAAAGCAAGACACACGCAAACAATTTTCATAATTAAAATCACTCTATCATCTTTTCCTTTCTTATTGATAGTTATAGGCAATTACAAAACTTGACCAATAAGAAATACAGTAAATGCTTGACAACTTCCAACACAACTGCAAGTTTGCAACTTACTAGATAACTAAACATGACTCCCAAGCTATGGATCACTAGGCACATGCTTGATTGATAGGAGAAATTACCCTACTCCAAAGCAAGACACATTTGTAAACAATTTTCTAAATCAAAATCACTCTATCATCCTTTCCTTTATCATTGATATTTATAGGAAATTATAAAACTTGACTAACAAGAAATACAATAAATGCTCAACTTCCAACGCAGCTACAACTTACCATTTAACTAAACATGACTCCCAAGTTGTGGATAACTGGACTAAGTTGTGGATAACTAAACTGCTATATAACTAACAACATATCATAAATACCTTTGACTAAGCACAAATAACAATAATAAGACATTTAGACATACAACTAAATGACACATGTCATCCACATGGCTACCACATAAGCAAACACATGTCCAATTTAGAAGGTTGATTCCTTGAACCTGCAAGAAGATTAGAGAGCAAGAGAGAATAAATAGAGAAGAGATGAGAGAGAGGGAGTTATAAGAGAATGAAGGAATCATATGAAAAAGTTATTATCTCTATATGAGTTATTTATTTATAGAGAGATGGTATACTGTACACATACATGTATATAATACATCTGATAATACTACCCTCTATGTAATGTCTCTCAACACTCCCCCTCGAGTTGGTGAATAAATATCTATTTTTCACATCTTGTCTATGACAAATGGTAAATGAACACTACTTAATCCCTTTGTGAAGATATCTTCAAGTTGATACTTCATCTGAACAAAAAGAATGCAAATACAACCAAACTTGATATGGTTCTTGATAAATTGTCGATCAATCTCCACATACTTTGTTCTATTGTGTTGTACTGGATCATGTGTAATGATGATGGCTACCTTATTATAACAAAAGAGATTCATTGGACCCTTCACAAGAAATCCCAATTCATCGAATAACTTCTTCAACCATAAGAGTTCACAAATTCTATTGGCCATAAAACGAAATTCTACTTCAGCATTGGACCTCGTAACCATTGATTTTTTCTTGCTGTATCATGTAATAAGATTGCCACAAACAAATGAATACTACCTAGAGGTTGACCTTCGGTCAGTCAAGGAACCAACCCAATTTGCATCTGAATATGTTGCCACAACTACTCTTTGATTATCATACTTCTTATATATAATTCCTTTTCATGGGTACCCCTTCAAGTAGTTCAAAACTCTGTATGTAGTTTTCATGTGCACCTGAGTGAGAGCATGCATAAATTGACTAATCATACCCACTGTATAAGCTATTTTAGGTTTAGTTAAGGACAAGTAGATGAGACACCCAACAATTCGTTGATATCTACTCACATCAATCAACCTTTCACTGTCACCTTCTTTTAGTCTATGATTTACTTCAATGGGTGTAGCACATGGTTTATATCTCATCATTCCTGAGTCCTTCAGTAGATTAAGAACATATTTTCTTTGACAGAGAAAGATTCATTGTTTAGACCTTGCCACTTCAATACCCAAAAAATACTTGAAGGAGTCTAAATCCTTGATTTCAAACTCCCTTGTTAGATTGTTCTTAAACTGTGTTATTTCCACTTCATCATTGCCAGTAACTACAATATCATCCACATACATAATGAGAGCCGTCACCTTTCTATCCATTCTTTTTACAAACAATGTATGATTGGCTTGTCATCGTTCTTACCTATTTGTAGTCATTGCTGTTTGGATTCTTTGAAACCATGCTCTTGGTGACTATTTTAAGCCATAAAGTTCATTTTTCAGCCTACACATTTTACCTTTTGCGCCTGACATATGGAATTCAGGTGGTGTATCCATGTATACCTCTACTTCAAGGTCTCCATATAAAAATTCATTCTTCACATCAAATTGGAGTAGAGGCCATCCCTGATTCTTAGTAAGTGAGATTATGACCCGAATTGAATTCATTTTTGCCACAGAAGCAAAAGTCTCCCGGTAATTAATACCAAATGTCTGTGTATATCCCTTCGCAACTAGGCATGCCTTTTATCTGTCAACCGACCCATTAGGTTTATGCTTCATAGTGAATACGCTTACATCCAACTGCCATCTTTCTTCTTGGGAGGTTGACCAATTCCCATGTCTGATTCTTTTCTAGAGCTTTCATCTCCTCCATCATAGTAGTTTGCCATTGGGGCTATGCTAAAGCTTCTAATACTTTGTGAAGAATATTGATTGAAGATAAAGAAATAATGTAGTTTTGAAAATAAGATAAAACATGATAAGAGACAAAGTTTGGTATGGGTTTTAGAGAGCAATAGCTATGTCCGAATCATTTACCATAGAAGGGAAGACATGTTACCTGTTTTGGGAATTGAATCCAAAGAAGACTCTTGAATGGGTACATGAGGATTCTGATCACTTTGCTGATTGTGATTCCCTTCTTGATGTTTTTCAACTCTTTCTTGCTCTTGTTGTTTGAATCACCTTACTTCTTTTGTCGAGTGTATACTTTAAGTTTAGTCTCCTTTCTACTAACAACATTACTATTAAAGTGGAATGAAGGAACTGGAATATGAAGTGAAATTGTGGAAGAAGACAACTCTTCACCTGAACTCTCTTATTGAATAGATGTTTTGTCCGAAGAAAAGAAGGGAATAGACTCAAAGAATGTCACATCCTGAGAAACATATTTCCTGTGGGTAAGTGGGTGAAAACACTTGCACATTTTCTGATCAACACCATAACCTAGAAAGATACACTTAAGTGTTTTTGGGTCTAGTTTGTTGCGATCAAACTTAGATATGTCCACATAGAAAATACACCCAAATGTTTTTGGGGGAAGAGAGAATAGAGGAGTTCCAGATGATAGAACTTTGATTGAAGATTTAAAGGAGAGGACACGTGAGGACATCTTGTTCATGAGGTAGGCGGTTGTTTGAATGACATCAAACAAAAAAAATCTTAGGTACATTCCTTGTAAACATGAGTATACGAGCAATCTCAAGTAAGTGTTTGTTGTAGTACAAAAGAAAACCCTCCAAAAATATCAATCAACATGTAACCAAACTTTATATCGAACATCTTATGAGCTTACTAACTCCATAATCATGTATACTAACTAATGGATTGTAAACTTGCACAACACCACATATCTAGGTTAGGAAATCTCTATTCAATGTGTTCCCATCAATCACCAAGTTATTCTCAAGGAATCCAATTCAGCATCACTTTAAGTAATTTATCAAACACCATGTATGCACAAAGACCACACAACACTTTAACATCAAAACTCCAAGAAAGGTTACCAGCTGTACCTGCAATGTATATCTTAGGTTAGAAAAGCTAATATAATGGAAACTCGAATAAACAGGGTGCTGGAAATTTTAATTTGATGTAGAACAAATCAAAGAGCAGCCCAAAACCCAATGTAATCCACTAACAACAACTTTGTTTTTATAGAAGTCTTTTAGGCTTGTAATCAAACACTTAGAAGGCTGGCCAGCAACTTGTTTATGAATTTTATGCACTTAGAAGACGTCTTTCTTCAGTTACTTATCATATTCCATCACATAAACTCTTCCCCAAGTCAATTCTTGGATCAGCCGACAAGTTATAACTCAAATCTTCAAGTATATGTCACTTATGAATTGATTCAAATGCTTATACTCCAAGTCATTACACAGCAGAAAAATTTCTTGTACGAAACCACTGATTTTATTCAAGTTTCAATCAAGAAAACACCTTCCTATGTTTTGCTAGTATTATGCAATTAATTCCTTGCTCAGCCAGCTAAAGGAAGATAAGAGAATATTCAAAGTATTGAAGAATCTAGGGAACCAAGTCCGGCCGCAGGGTAGAGGTATGGGTTTTAGAATCTTCTCACTCAAAGACACCTAGGATGGTGTATTTATGCCAGCCACAGGTTAAGGGGAACAAATCTCTATATAAAAACAAAAGAAAATCGAGCTAGAAGCTTGCTGGAAAATCTGAGCAGCTGGGCATGGGTTTAAGTTTTAAAGAAATTAGGGGTTTATGGGTGTTCTATGGTGATGGATTGTTATGGAGGAGGTAAGAGGGGTTGTGGGTGATGAAATAATGAAGAAAAGGCAATATGGGGTGATCGGCTGGTGTAAGAGGCTTTATGGAGTGAAGGGATTGAATATAGAGGCTTGTAGAAGATTATGGATATGGTTTGGAGCTATGGGACAATAAGACTTCAAAAGAACAAAACCAAAAAATTAAAAGAAGAGAAGATAAAAAAGAAGAGAATAGGAGAAGAGGATAGGTGTACATATGAGAAATCACTAATTCACAACTTGGAAATCACCAACTAAGTTAAGTCTTAGGCATCAAGGACTTGAAGACTCTTTAAGCTTGAAGAAGAGGAGTTCTACTTATGAAAAGCTAGAAACTAACCAAAATTTTTATTACTTCCATCATCCCAAGTACACAAACGTGAAACCCATATATAGGCTCACAAACTCAAGAAAATAACAAAAAATCAAATTAGAAACTCCTAAACTACTAGCTTACTACCTAAGGTTTTCTTAAAGTCAAAACTACTAAAAACTAGACTTTCTAAGTACAAAATGTGCCAAAATCAAGCCCTTCTAAAGGATTTCGTCCAACACTCATAGAGGGCCTCACTTTGACTTATTGACTCTCTAAAATTACTAAAATATCATTGGCAATAATGTCTTATGACAAAAATGTCATACCCCGAACCCGTAGTGCAGTAATGAACCTGAAGTCTGGTGTGCGGCATTCCCAGAACTTATACTTATATATAAATATGTATAAGTTATATATTTTGTTATTATTATTATAATTATTATTTTTATATACAGTAGAATATCATATCCTAATCATCGTATCACAATAATCTCTCTCGTAGCGGAATAATAAATCAAACCAATCTCATATATGAAATAACATCAGTCTGACAAACTGAAGAATATCAAATAACTGTAATGTAACTAAATCTGAAGATACAACTGATCCTCACTACATAATCATATGAAATAACA
>JAOXJP010165819.1:0-12782 GCA_025762735.1 Platanus orientalis
TATTAATGGAACCCTTCTCACCTGGGTATAATTGATGAGAACTGTTATGGATCCTTACCGCTTGCCACATAGGACGTAGTAATAGCCCTTATCGGCTGGTTTAAATGCTCCAAACTAGAACTTTCTCAATTGGGTTCAAATATTGCGAACTGGACCCTTCTCCGTTGGGTTTAAATGCTGCGAACTATTATATGTTCTGGTTTGATAGTGGATATATGTTCAGTTCTGTATTGTATTAGCTATGAAATGAAATATGATTTGATCCATTCCATTCTGTTAATGTAAAAGTATATATTTATCACAGATTTTCATTCTGTACATGAAACTATAATTTTATTAAATGTTTAACAATGTATGAGGTTGATTTATGAATTGCTATACATAGTGAATTGTAAATAGAAAAGTATCTGTTTAGTTTCTAAAATTGTGCTGAGACTGGATCCACTGTTTCCATAGTTTACTATTTTCTTGCTAAGTTTGTTAAACTTACCCTAATCTGACACCATAGATGTTCTAGATAAAGTGAGCTAGTGAGTGGACACTTATTTATTTCAGTTATCTAGATTAAAGATTATTTATTTCAGTTCAGTTATTTCAATTTAAATTTCAAGGGATGTAACAAGTTAGGGATTTTATTATTCAGTTTCAGTTGAAGGATTTGAATGTGTCAAACTATTTATTTAATTGAATGGGAATGGGATTAATATTTGTTCTTTGGAAAGTGATTGATGAATTATTCTACTGCATATGATTGTAAAGAAAGCGAAAAAAAATTATACAGGTTAAGAATAAGTGAATGCAAAGTGAAATGAAAAGTGTTAATGTCATGTGTCAAAATTCATGGCCCTACTGGTATAGGTTTTGGGGCGCGACAGGTGCTCAACTCCAAAACTAGGAATAAAGTTATGCATGTGTGAGCTTGTAGTGCACAACTCCATAAAATGACACAAAGGTATGCTTGTGTAGGATTGTAGTGTGCAACTCCAAAAAATCATACAGTGTTGCATACTTGGGGACCTATGGTGTATAACTCCAAAATTATATACGAAGTTATGCATAGTGGGCTTGTAGAGCACAACTCCTTAAAATGGGACGAAGTTATGCACGTTTGGGCTTGTGGTGCACAACTCCTATAAATGGCACAACATGACTCATTGTAGCTTCTGGTGCACAACCCCTACAAATGGTAAAAGTTACACTCGTGTGGACTTATGTTGTACAACATCTAAAAATGGTATAAAGTTATGCACGTATTGGCTTGTCGTGTACAACTCCAAAACTAGGTAAGTATTTTTGCACTTATAGGCAAGCCGCTCATAAATACTTAATAGTGTACAAAGTCATGTATATATGGGGTAGTGGTGCACAACTCCTAAATAAGAAAAAAGTTACGTAGGTTTGGGCTAGTGGTGCACAACTCCTAAAATTGTTACAAACACCTGTGGGGGCTTGTGGTGCATAACTCCTTAACAAGGTACAAAGTTGGGCACGTGTGGGATTATAGGGCATGATTCCTAAAAATGGTATGAACTTATGAACGTGGGGACTTATGGTGCACAACTCCAAAACTATGAACAAAATTATGCACGTGTGAGCTTATAGTGCACAACTCCGTAAAATGGCACTAAGTTATGCCCATGTAGGCTTGTAGTGTGCAACTCCCAAAAATGGTATAGTGTTGCACACTTGGGGACCTGTACTGCATAACTCCAAAGTTAGATACGAAGCTATGCACTTGTGGGCTTGTAGAGCCCAACTCCTTAAAATGGGACAAAGTTATGCACATTTGGGCTTGTGGTGCACAACTCCTAAATAAGGCACAAAGTTTCGCACATGTAGGTTGTGGTGCACAACTCCTATAAATGGTATAAAGTTATGCACGTGGGGGCTTGTGGTGCATAACCCCTTCAAATGATACAAAGTTCCACACTGGTGGACTTGTAGTGCAAAATTCCTAAAAATGTTATAAAGTTATGCACGTGTGAGCTTGTGGTGTACAATTCCTAAATAAGGTACAAAGTAACGCATGTGTGGGCTTGTGGTGCACAACTACTAAAAATGAAATGATGTTATGCATGTGTAAGATTGTGGTGCACATCTCCTAGAAATGGTGCAAACTTACACATGTGGGGGCTTGTGGTGCATAACTCCTAAATTTGGTACAAAGTTGTGGACTTGTGGTGCACAACTCCCTAATAAGGTACAAAGTTGGGCATGTATGGGATTATAGTGCACAATTCCTAAAAATGGTACAAACTTATGAATGTGGGGCTTGTGGTTCTCAATTCTAAAACTAGGAACAAAATTATGCACGCGTGAGCTTGTAGTAGTGCACAACTCCGTAAAATGGCACGAAGTTATGCCCATGTAGGCTTGTGGTGCACAACTGCAAATAATGGTATAGTGTTGCACACTTGAGGGCCTTGTAGTGCATAACTCCAAAATTAGATACGAAGCTATACACCTATGGGCTTGTAGAGCACAACTCCATAAAATGGGATGAAGTTATGCAGGTTTGGGCTTCTGGTGCACAACTCCTATAAATTGTACAAAGTGACCCACATGGTGGCTTCTAGTGCACAACCCCTATAAATGGTAGGAAGTTACGCTCGGGTGGACTTGTGGTGCACAACTCCTAGAACTGGTACAAAGTTACGTAGAGCAAGCTATGCAAATTGGGAATTCTGAAAACTTCTCAATGTTTCTTCTGTTTGAATGATAGAGAAACCTTGGAACACTTGTTCTTTGGATGTCAGTTCACCAAAGGAATTTGGGAATTTCTTCTAAGGAAAATCCATCTCCACAGGAAATAGGCCAGGAACTTTTGGGATGAACATAAATGGATCAAAGCTACATTTAGAGGAAACAAAACAGTTGCCACCATTGTGAAACTATCCTTTAATGGAACAATATATCACATCTAGAAGGAACGAAATCAAAGATGTTTCAACAATGTAGTAAGAAGGAAAGATATGATATGTGCTGATATTGTTTTTTATGTTGGGGTTAGAATAAAGAGTATAGCCAAGATTATTGCTGACAGCCCACTTACAAATCATGTGGTAGATGAATGGAATATGCAATTGCTGCCTACGGAACAACTAGGCATTAGCTTCACTTGGCCGAAACCCCCCATAGACTTTTGGGTTCTCTCTTGTGATGGATCAATGACCTCAACCAGATCAGGGCATGGTGGTTTAATTGAAAACCATGATGGCAAGCGGCTGGTTGGTTATGCAGGCTTATCAGACCAAAAACATGTGTTATGGCTTGAGATGTATGCACTATACTAGGGCATTAAGATAGCAAAATGTAAGGGAATCACCAAACTCAAAGTCAACATGGGTTCCAACATTACAATTGATATCCTAAATCAAAAGAACACATTCTCATGGCGATTTCCTAAAAATGGTACAAAGTTATGCATGTGTTGGCTTGTGATGCGCATTTCCTAAATAAGATCAAAGTAAGGCAAGTGTGGGCTTGTGGTGCACAACTCCTAAAAATGGTATGAGGTTATGCATGTGGGGCTTGTGTTGCTCAACTCCAAAATTTGGTATGAAGTTATTATGCACATGTGGGCTTGTTGTAGTGCACAATTCCTTCAGATGGCACATTTGGGCCTGTGATGAAAAACTCCTAAAAATGGTCCAAAGCTAAGCACGGATGGGATTATGGTGCACAACTCTAAAATAAGGTAATTAGTTACACTTTTGTGGGCCTATGGTGCATAACTCCTAAATAAGGCACAAAGTTAGGTACGTGTGGGTTGTGGTGCACAACTCTTATAAATGGTACGAAGTTATGCACGTGGAGGCTTGTGGTGCTAACCTCTTCAAATGATATGAAGTTACACACTAGTGGACTTGTGGTGCACAATTTCTAAAAATGGTGCAAACTTATGCTCATATAAGCTTGTGCTGCACAATTCCTTAATAAGGTACAAAGTAATGCATGTGTGGACATGTAGTGCACAACTACTAAAAATGAAATGAAGTTATGCACATGTGGGATTGTGGTGCATATCTCCTAAAAATGGTGCAAGCTTACCCACGTGGGGGCTTGTGGTGCATAACTCCTAAATTTGGTATGCAGGTTAGGCACTTGTGGGCTTGTGCTGCACAAATCCTTAACAAGGTACAAAGTTAGGCATGTGTGGGATGATAGTACACAATTCCTAAAAATGGTACAAACTTATGAGCATGGGAACTTGTGGTTCTCAACTCCAAAACTGGGAACAAAGTTATGCACATGTGAGCTTGTAGTAGTGCACAACTCCGTAAAATGGCACAAAGTTATGCCCATGTAGGCTTGTGGTGTGCAAGTCCAAAAAATGATACAATGTTGCGCACTGGGGGGCCTGTGGTGCATAACTCCAAAATTAGATCCGAAGCTATGCACTTGTGGGCTTGTAGAGCACAACTCCATAAAATGGGATGAAGTTATGCATGTTTGGGCTTGTGGTGCACAACTCCTATAAATGGTACAAAGTGACCCACGTGGTGGCTTATGGTGCACGACCCCTACAAATGGTAGGAAGTTATGCTCGGGTGTACTTGTGGTGCACAACTCTTAAAAATGGTACAAAGTTATGCACGTGTTGGCTTATCGTGCACAACTCCAAAAGTAGGTACGTATTTTTGCATGTGTAGACATGTGGTTCATGAATACTTAATAGGGTACAAAGTTATGCACGTATGTGGTAGTGGTCTTATGTTGCACAACTCCTTAACAAGGTACAAAGTTAGGTACGTGTGGGATTATAGTGCACAATTCTTAAAAATGGTACAAACTTATGAACATGGGGGCTTGTGGTGCTCAACTCCAAAACTAGGAAGAAAGTTTTGCACGTGTGAGCTTCTTGTGCACAACTCTGTAAAATGGCACGAAGTTATGCCCGTGTGGGCTTGTGGTGCACAACTCCAAAAAATGGTATAGTGTTGTGCACTTGGGGGCCTGTGGTGCATAACTCCAAAATTATATACAAAGTTATGCACTTGTGGGCTTGTATTTTTGTACGTGTTGACAAGTTACACAAAAGTAGGTACAAAGTTATGCACGTTTGGACTTGTAGTACACTACTCGTATAAATGGTAGGAAGTTACGCTCGTGTGGACTTGTGGTGCACAACTCCTAAAAATGGTATAAAGTTACGCACATTTTGGCTTGTCATGCACAACTCCAAAATTAGGTACATATTTTTTCATGTGTAGACATGTGGTTCACAAATACTTAAATACTTAATAGGGTACAAAGGTTTTTCTTTTTTTGTGATATGCCTTGCTGAAATCCAGCACACATTTCTTGATTTTCGCATGAAGACTAAGAACCCACCATTGGCAATGGATCTTAGATTGAATGATATCAACTACCAACCTAGAATCCATGTTAATTATGATCGTTGAGATGTTATGTTCCTTTGCAAGTATCAGCCCTCTGAAGAGAGCAAATAATTCTAGCCATAGAACATGTTTCATGTGAGAAGTACCAGCAAAAGCGAACAAGGCCTTTCCCGTATTGTCCCGGATCAGACCACCATACCCACATCGAGTCGGATTCATTGCTCCATCACAAGAAATTACACAGAAACCAACTGGTGGTTTAGGCCAAGTAAAGGTGATGCCCACGTGTTCCTCTATCAACTGGACCTTCCAGCATTCTGCTAGATGTTTAGAAATTGGATTTGTCCCCGATTTGCTTCAGGTTCTTTGTCTTCACCCCCACTTCAGTAATTATATCCTCAAGATCTCCTTCCGCCAAGCAATATTATTGAAGTTTCTTTGATTCCACTAGCTTGACAATTGTTGCAGCCGTGTTCTTGTTCCCATATGTTGACCGAATCCAATTGCTTTCATCCATGAAGTTCCTGGCCCACCTTCGGTATGGATGAAGCAAACGCAACAGCCTTTCCCAAATACTCTTAGTGAACGGACATGTAAAGAATAGATGTTCCAGCGTGTCTTTATCATTCCAGCAGAACTGACATTGGTCGCGAGTTGTGATTCCCAGATTGCGTAATCTGTTCAAAGTTGGTAGTCACCGTTTAAATGCTCTTCATGCTAAGAAGACGTGCTTCGGTATACTATTTGTAAACCACACTTCAGTCCAATCTTCCTTTTTCGCCTCCTCTCTAAGCAAGTGCCATGCAGAAGAAGTTGAAAATTTTCCACTTAGGTCAGCTGTCCAGACTCTAGTATCGGTATCTTCTGGGTTTAACGTTTCAATAGAGGGCAGTGCAGCCCACACCTCCAATAAATCTGTGGATACAGCAGGAAAGGGATGTCATTCGCCATTTGACAAAATTCTGTTCACCTTGATTAATCTGTCGAGACCTGAGTCATACCGGATCCAGTTTCCATATCTTTTCATTAGAATGGCATTTGGGTGCCAGTTGTCAAGCCATGGTCTAGTGTTCTTTCCATCACCTAAGATATTCTTCATGTGTGGTTCTGCTCTTTCTCTCAGTTTTAATAACTTTCTCCATGTCCGGGAACAATCATTTGGTGTTTTAATGGTCCAAACTGAATTTTGTTTTAGGTACTTTGTATGGACCCATTTAACCCACAAGCTCTCCTTATTGGTTACAATTCACCAAAGATGTTTCACGATTCCTGCATGGTTATATCTTTGACTCGTCTGATGTTTAGGCCCCCTTCATTTACCGGTTTACATATTGCCGCCCAACTAACTTCATGAATTTTCCTTGTCAAATCTGGACTTACCCACAGAAATTTTGCAAATAAGGACTCGATTTGACTTTTTATCTTACCTGGCAATCCAAACACCCCTACCCAGTAGATATAGCAACCCTAAAGAACTGATTTAATGAGAGTGAGTCTTCCTGCAAAGGAGAGTGGCCTAGTCTTCCAACCCGCAAGCCTCTTCTTTATCCTCTCCAAGATACGTGCAGTCTTTGTAAGAAAGTCTTCTAGCTATCAGAGGGACACAAGTATTGTATGGGCAGTGCACCAATGTTAAAGCCTGTGATTAACTTCAGATCCTTAACCCTGTCTCCTATAAGGCTAGCAAAGATTTGACTTGACTTCTCGTTATTTACTTGCAATCCTCTCAAAGCGCTCCAAAATACAGTTTATGGCTTCCAATGATCCGGTGTCTTCTCACGAGAAAATCTTATCTGCAAAAAGAAGGTGAGACAAGCTAATATTCTTACGTTTAGGAATAAGAGAGATTTTTACTTCCGCTACCCCTTTTTCAAGGAGAGTGGATAAGACTTCCATTACCAATCAAAAAAGCAATCAATTTTCATAATTGACGTCGAATGATGGTTTGCTCTTTCAAATCCTCTCACTACTTCATGACATAATAAAATATTAAAATGTTTTCTACAATAGATCTTCCTGACATAAAGGAGGCTTGATTTAGACGGATCAAGGAATCAATGACTAACTTCAGCCTATTAGCCATTTTTTTGTAATAAATTTGTACAACAGGTTGCATAAGGAGATTGGCTGGTAATCATTAAAACATTCTGCATTGATCTTCTTAGGGATTAGAGCAATAAATGTTGCATTTGTTTCACGCAACAATATCCCTGCCTTAAAAAATTGTTTCACTACTTCGATAACCTCCTTACCACTATTTCCCATGCAGCCTTGAAGAATGACAAAGTAAATCCATCTAGGCCAGGAGACTTACCCTCCTTGCCGCCCTAAATTACACTCTTAATTTCTTCATTCGTTACCTCTCTTAACAGCATATTTTGTTGTTCTTCACTAAGTCTGGTATTCACTTCCCAATCTGTATTTGTGTTATTGTCTCCCCCTATAGGACCCAGTATATTGGAAAAATAAGACTCAGCCTCATTCTTGATCTCCTCTTCCCCCTCTACAAATCTTCCATCCAAAGTAAGGATCCTACTTATTTGATTCTTACTTCTTCTAGCCATGATGGATCAATGAAAGAATGTGTTATTGTCTCCAATTTCAATCCACTTAACTCTGGATTTCTGCCTTTGTAAATTTTCTTCCACTTTTAACTCCTTGATATATTCCCCTATAATCACCTTCATTATCTGGATCATGCCATTTTACTTCTTGTAGTTTATACATTTGGTCCCTAAGAGTTTGAATCCTCACGTCAACTTGCCTAAAGGACTCAATATTCCATTTCTTCAGTTTAAGCTTCACAAACTTCAGTTTCTGCACCACTCTGAATAAAGGATCCCCTCTTACTTGAATATTCCACCCCTTCTTTCACAACATCCATGAAATCTGCATGATTGGTCCACATGTCAAAAAACCTGAAAGGTTTAGGCCAGTTTTCTTTTTTCTCTCCAGTGATGACCATACACGGACAATGATCAAAAACTCCAAGTGATAGGAAATTTGCATCTGACCATGGAAAACAATCTCCCCATTCCCCGTTAACTAAGGCCTCATCCAGCTTACATTCAATACTTCCTTTACCAACCTGTTTGTTCCACCAAGTGTATTTTTGTCCCCACCATTTAAGATCTTCAAGGTCAACATCAAGAAAGCATTCATTAATGTCCTCCATTGTCGAGAGTTTTGGAGTTTCACCACCAATTTTCTGATGACCAAATCTAATGCAATTGAAGTCTCACACAACAATCCACGGGACATCAGTTTTCATATGATACAAATCAATCCATAGCTCCTTCATGTCTTCCTACGAATTTAAAGCATAAACCGCAGAACACTGAATCGTCTTTCCAAAGCTCTTGCATTTCACATTACATGTAATTACTTGAGCTGATTTATGATAAACATCAACTTCTAGCTCCTCCTCTTTAAAGAAGAACCAAATTCTGCCATTCTCATGAAATTCATAATTCACAATGTGTTTCCATTCCCTAAATGACTCACTAAGAGCTTTATCTTTATTTTCTTCCTTAATTTTTGTCTCAACAAGGATGCATATATTCAGTTTGTGAGGCTTGATAACTTGAAGGACCTCCTTCTATCTCTCTTGAGTGTTCAATCCTCTAACATTCCATGAGAAAATTTTGAACATATGGAATAAAACAAGATGCCTGAGCACCCCCAGTCCTTTTGAGAATTGTTTTCTCGTGCACTCCTTTGCTCCCTTTTACAGATTTTTCAAGAGTAATACGTTGGGATGCCAACTTACCCAAATTCAGTCTCTGTTGATGTTGGAGTTGTTGAATGCACTTGACTAAATTTGATGGACTGGTTCTGATAATTTTTGGAGCCTACCTTAAGCTTGATATATCTTCCTTTTCTTGTTCTGCCATAGGTGTTGAAGCAACCTGATTGTCCTCAGTGGATTCACCGTTAGCTTCTCTTATTTCCCCTTGATTTGGTATGCCTCCCTCATTCACCAACGAAGACAAGATCTCAAATCTATTTGTAGTGTTTTCTATAACAGCACCCTCTGGAACATAAGTTTTCCGAGGACTTATCTTTCCACTTCCAATTTTAGTGGCATTATCACCATGCTCTCCCTCATTTGTCTTCTTCTTTTGCTTGGCTCGCCAGACTATTTTAGTCTTCATTTGTTTTGGACATTGGCTTTCTGTATGGCCAAAGCATAAACATGTATTGCATCTAACTGGATTCCAGTCATAGAGCACCTTTTGGACATCTCTTCTTCCATTTTTAGATTGTATTACCACCTTCTTAGGCAACGGTTCAGCAACATCTATTTCAATACACAACCTTGCATATGACAAGCGTTCATTCGATTTTGTGTATCAATCCATATACAATGGTTTTTCCAATATGGTCCCAATAGCACTCAAACTGTCTCCAAACCAGAATTGAAATGGAAGCCTAGGCATAGATACCTAGATAGGAATAGATTTCAAATTTACCTTCTCAATCTCCATCTTAGGATGCCAAACACAAAGAATTAGGGGTTTGTGAGCAATTGTCCAAGGTCCGCTTTCAAGGATCCTTTGCTTATCTTCTTCATAGGTGAATCAAAATATGAATATGCCATTTTCCAATAGTAAAGTGTTGACTCCTCCCATCGGCCAATGAAATTACTAACCAATATATTTTTTCCATTGGCTTGCTTCCTCCTCTATGGTCTTGCTAGAACAAACAACAATTTTTCCTTCAGCCTCTATTACTGGTTCTATGTGTTTGAGATTGAGGCCATCCTCCTACACCGTTTTGGTCCCAAACAATGCTTGCCATGACGTTTTTGGTTGAGTCTAGTTTTCTCCACCTATGTTTTTTTCGATATCTGTATCCTCATTCAATGGTTCCGCTCATCCACCTGTGTTCAGATTTGTCTTCGACATCAACTCTCCACCTTCATCACCCTGGATGTCCTCTATTGGTGAATGTGTTTTTGTGTGCAATGTCTCCATATGAGCTAAGTCAATCGCTTCCCCCCTCACCATCCTCACAAGCTCATATTTATTGGATCCAACATCTTGTTCCTGCCTTCAGACTGATATCAGGTTTGCTAACTCTTTCTTGAAATGTTCAACCAAATCTCCATTGATTTCCATCCCCAGCATCCTTCTAACCATTTCATCAAGAACACCTCTCTCCACCTCTCCTTCAGTTGTCGGATTAGGGAGTAGTATGTCCAGCGTCACTGGAACACGATCCAAATCTAGTTCTTCATAAGCATTGCTTTTTCTTTTTACTAGAGCCGATTTTATGTCGAGTTCACAGACCTGAGCCCTGTTTTGTAAATCTTCATTATCATGCAATTCAACCTAACGTGAGGTGTTCTCCGATATAGGGTATCTGTCATTAACATACAGACCTTTGGAAGATTTAGGGTTTGCGCTACCGCCATGCAACAATGCTACCTCAAGGAAGTGTAAACTAGGGTTCCCAGTTTCTCTCGATACACAGTCCATGTTTGATATGGCACTCACCGCATCAATCCTTCCTCGTATGTTTCTTGCATCTACTGCTCCTCCTTCTCCTTTATGGAGCAATGGATTTCTTCTCATTCATATGTGTTGGTCCTCATTTGTTGTTCCAGCATGTCTATCATCCTTCCTGAGATAAGGTACAAAGTAATGCCTGTGTGGGCTTGTGGTGCACACGCAAGTGTAAACTAGGGTTCCCAATTTCTCTCGGTACACAATCCATGTTTGATATGGCACTCACCGCATCAATCCTTCCCCGTACATTTATTGCATCTACTGCTCCTCCTTCTCCTCTGCGAAGCAATGGATTTCTTCCCATTCATATGTGTTGCTCCTCATTTGATGTTCCAACATGTGTATCATCCTTCCTGAGATAAGGTACAAAATAATGCATGTGTGGGCTTGTGGTGCACAACTCCTAAAAATGACACAAAGTTACGCACATGTGAGGTTGTGGTGTACAACTCCTAAAAATGGTGCAAACTTACGCACGTGGGGGCTAGTGGTACATAACTCCTAAATTTGGTACGTAGTTAATGAACTTGTGGGCTTATGGTGCCCAACTCCTTAACAAGGTACAAAGTTAGGCACGTGCGGGATTAATGTGCACAATTCCTAAAAATCATACAAACTTATGAACGTTGGGGCTTGTGGTGCTAAACTCCAAAACTAGGAACAAAGTTATGTACATGTGGACTCATAGTGCACAACTCCGTAAAATGGCATGAAGTTATGCCCGTGTAGGCTTGTGGTGTGCAACTCCGAAAAATGGTATAGTGTTGCACACTTGGGGGCCTGTGGTACATAACTCCAAAATTATATACGAAGCTATGCACCTATGGGCTTGTAGAGCACAGCTCCTTAAAATGGGACAAAGTTATGCATGTTTGGGCTTGTGGTGCACAACTCCTATAAATGGCACAAAGTGACCCACGTGGTGGCTTCTGGTGCACAACCCCTACATATGGTAGGAAGTTACGCTCGTGTGGACTTATGGTGCACAACTCCTAAAAATGGTACAAAGTTACACACATGTTGGCTTGTCGTGCACAACTCCAAAAGTAGGTACGTATTTTTGCACATGTAGGCATGTGGTTCACAAAGACTTAATAGGCTACAAATTCATGTACATATGGGGTAATGGTGCACAACTCCCAAATAAGTAAAAAAGTTACACAAGTTTGAGCTAGTGGTGCACAACTCCTAAAAATGGTACAAACTGACGCCTATGGGGGCTTGTGGCGCATAACTCTAAAATTAAGTATGAAGTTATACATGTGTTGACTTGTGGTGCAGAACTCGTTTAAATGGTCCAAATTACGCACGTGTGGGATTATGGTGCAGAACTCTTATAAATGGCATGAAGTGACACATGTGGTTGTTTTTTATGTACAACCCCTAGAAATTGTACAAAGTTATCCACGGGTGGACTTGTGGTGCACAACTAAAAATGGTACAATGTTACACACGTGTGGGCTTCTAGTGCACAACTCCTGAACTTGTACGAAGTTACGCATGTGTGAGCTTGTAGTACCCAACTCTTAAAAATTGTACGACGTTACGCATTTATGGGATTGGGGTGCACAACTCCTAAAAATGATGGTAACATATGCACGGGGCTTGAGATGCATAACACCTAAATTTTGTACAAAGTTATGCATGTGTGGCTTATGGTGCACAACTCCTTAAAAGGTACAAGGTTACGCATGTGTGGGTTATGGTGTACAACTCCCATAGATTGAATGAAGTTATGCACATGGGGGCTTATGGTGCACAACCCCAACAAATTGAAGGAAGTTCCGCACATGTGGACTTGTGGTGCACAACCCCTAAAAATGGTACAAAGTTACACATGTGTTGGCTTGTGGTGAATGTTACACCTAGACTAATGATCCAACTTAATGAACCAAAAATCCATGGTAGCTTTACTTGCAAGTATACAAGT
>JAOXJP010165830.1:0-12782 GCA_025762735.1 Platanus orientalis
GTGTCAAACTCATGAAAAAAGAAGACAAATATCTAGGCAAGCCTCTCTTACAAAAAGATTCCAGAAACGACACATATGACTTGCTGATTCAAAAATATCAAACCAAATTGAAGGGGTGGAAAGTGAAATTTCTATCTCATGCTAGTAAAACCATCCTAATCAAATAAGTTATGGCTTCTATTTTATGCTACCATATAACGATCAACTTCATCTCCAAATCTACCTACAAACAAATCAACAACATCCAAAGAGACTTTTAGTGGGGAAAACAAGAACGCAAAGAAAAATTCTATTTGAAAGTCTAGAATACTTTTTAAGAAACAAAAGCAAATTGAGGCCTTGATATTCGAGAGATGGAAGCTGTCAATAATACATTAGTGGCAAAATTGGATTGTAGATTTACTAAGAATCCTGATGACAGATGGGTCAAACTTCTAAGGGTGAGATATCTAAGAAAAACGAGCTTTTGGGAGATTAAACAAACTAAATCAACGTCATTAACATGGATAGCCATACTTAGTAGCAAGGAGTTACTCAAAGAATGTGTTTGTTGGTCAATTGCAAGTGGAAACAACATCAACATCTGGAAAGATCCCTGGATTCCTAGTGTGCCCTCTTATGGAATCAATAAAAACACCATAGGATCCTCTAAAAAGAAGGTATCTAAACTCATTGATCACTTTACACGTAGCTAGAGGATGGATATCCTAGCAAAAGTATTTTGATCACATGTTGCGGTATACATACAAAAGACCCATCTTAGTGAAGTGGACAAGAATGACGATGACATCGCAATCTAAATCCACACCTACTCAGGTAACTTCTCTACCAAATCAACATATACTTAATACATGAAGAAGAAGGTCTCATCTTCCACTAATTTGGATCCTCATCTAGTAAAGTATTCAAGGCATTATGGCATCTCAAAAGTACTCATCCACAAGTTTTAATATTTATTTGGAGATGCTTATATAATGCAATTTTGGTTAAAGGGAACCTATCCAAGTTCATCAGCTCAATAGACCCTTTATGTCCTTTTTGTAAAAAGGAAATAGAAATAATCGATCACTTGTTCTTCAATTGTGAATTTTCACAATCAATTTGGTTTGACTTCCCCTTGGATCTTAGAATTCGTGAAAACAATAGATCTCTTAAGAAGTGGATAGGGGATTGGTGTGAATTATTACCTGACACATATGCTTTAACGATGGGAGCACTCTTGATATGGTCCATCTAGAGAGCTAGGAATGATAAAGTGTTCAATAGACATCAACCGTCAACTAGTGATATTATTCATAGAGTATCTAAGATGCACAATGATATCTTCAATGCTCTCAATAGTTCGATTGATGCTGGCTTTAATAAAGAACCTTTGCCCACTCAAAACAATGCAACCTTAAGCCCCAACTGGTCCCCTCCTCCACAAGGACACATTAAAATTAATGTGGATGGAGCCATATGTCAAATTGGAGCTGCATCATCCATTGCTAGAGATCATAGAGGAATACTCATTGAAGGCTCATAAAAAATCATTGTTAGAGGCACAATGGAGGAAACAAAAGCTTGGGGATTTCCTATTGGTTTACAATTTGCTGCTAAACTTGAAGCCACTACCCACATTATTGAAGGAGATTGTCAAACAATTACAAAACTCTTACAAGAAAAGGACGCCAAACCATCATGGAGGATAATGAAGATTATCCAAGATTGTTGGATTTTGATAATGTAAATTGTCAATTCCATATATTGTAAAATACATGGAGTGGTATATTAGGCATGGCATGAGCATATTGCATAAGTGAGTCATATTCATAATCATCAAGTGTTCATAGATCCCATTGAAGACATGTTTCAAGGACTTGAAGCCAAGGATAGATCCTCCCCATGTTGCCAAGGTCCAAAGATTTGAAGACTCAAGCTTCATCAATCTCAATGAATGTATATAAAGGTATACATCATGATAGACATAGGCTAAAATGAACAAAGGACCTTTATATGACATAATGGACCAACTCATGCCACCTACATAGGTTTCCAAGTGTTTGAGAATAGGTTCAAGGTAAAATGGCAGAAAACAGGGGAATCATATCGATTCAAGGAGTGTCGGATCCATCCACAACTTATCGGATCAATCCGGAAGGGATCCCGAATCAATTCGGTAAGACTCTGGTGTCTTTGACTGAGACATCGGATCAATCCGGGGTGCTGAATCTATCTGAGCGGATCAGTCGGATCGATCAAATTTCGTAAAATTTCAAAAAAAATAAAGAGATCAACGCATGCTATTTTTGACTATTGGGAGAGATGCCATATCAAGGGTGCACGACTGTTCTTGTCCCCTATAAGTATAAGAGAGCTTCCAATGAGCTCTTTAACACACTTGAATACACCAAACACAAAAAGAAGAGATATTTTGAGAAAGCAAGGCATTCAGTCATCCCAACTACTAAGAAGGCTTAATTTATGAGCATCCATTGAAGATCAATGAGCCATTAAGGTGCTTCCCTAGTACCCTTCAGTTGAAAATCACAAGAGGAAAACAAGGAGAAGGGTTTACTCCTAAGTAAATCCTTGTGTGAAGCTCCAAGAAGCAAGGAGACAACTCTTGAGAGCTTGGTGGAAGGCTAAAGCTTATTAGCTCAACAAAGAGTAACCACCTTCAAAGGGTAACAAACAATACGTCAACCTTTTGAGATAATTTTTTATTGAGCACATTTAACTTTATAGACCTTAACACCTTCATTGGAGACACCGGAGGCTAGACCGCTTTCACTCGAGACATCGGGAGTAGACCTTGGCACTATCGCCAGAGACACCAGAAGTGTAGATTTAGCACATTTGCTGAAGACACCGAATATGTAGACCACTCCCATTGGAGACACCGGGAGTATACCTTAGCACCCACCGGAGACATCGGGTGTAGACCATACCTACTAGAGATGCCGGGAATAGAACATTCTCGCTAGAGACACTGAGAATTGACATACTCCTACCGGAAACACAAGGAGTAGAGCTTACCTTTGCAAGTAGTAGGTTTTGAATTTTAACCTTAATTATAATTGTATTTTAATCAAAATAAAATTTAGTAGTTCAATAGTGAGTTTTGAAAATGGATGCAGGTTCGAGTGTCGAACCACTATAAACCTTGTGTTATGTGTTTGCTTATGGTGTATGAATTATCTCTTATCTCTTTCTTTATATGACATGATTAACATTTTCTATATAATCTTTCATGTTTGCAAATAATTAGGAACTTAAATTAATTGAAAGATCAAATTGTAAATTGTCATTGCATTACACTTATATTTATAATTACATCATTAAGTGCATTAAATTCCAAGTATCATCATAGCATCTAAATTGGAATTTAAGTAGGAGTTATTTAAAAAGAATTTTTATAAATCCTTTTCACCCCTCCTCTAGGAATAAAACCGGACTTTCAGATTCTCCTTTGCTTTACAACAATGATTTCTTTTGCACCTAAGAGTTGCAATAAGGTGGCACAATACATGACTACAAAGGCATTTAAGGAACATAAGAGAATATGGAAATCTGATTCATTTGATGTAACTTTGAAATCCATTGCGCCACCTGAAGAAAAAAGTGTCTCTTCCTAATAATCAATCCAAGATGAAGTTTTCCCATAAAAGAAAAAAAGAAGACAACACCACAAAATGAAGATCCACAAAACAGATACTTTGAGGGCTTACATAGTTAGATAAAACTTTATGGGAAAATAATCATCTGTAGCAAATTTTTCTATAGCTTTTCATTGCATGATAAGAAAGATCACAAAAAGACAAAGACCCCATGTTAAAAGACAAAATACCTCTACTTTTTGGCTGTGCTACAAAAAACTACAATAGAATTTGCTACATGCTCCCCAAGAGGATCATCTCTTGTGAACAAATAATATTGTGGGATTCAAGAGACATGCACATACCCAAAATAGTGAAAATCACTACTTTTGGGGGTATCTGTATTTTTCCTGAAGCCACAAGATTATTTGTTCATAGGAGACGATCTCAACTATTATGCTCGATGTTTAGAAGCTTGTCATTAAAGATATGGTGTCTGAAGACAATAAAAGATGGATGATATATAATGCAACAAGGATTTTCATTGCTTCCCTATTGTCTGCTAACCTCTGCCAAGGTCAAGGGAGTGGGCACATCAGCGTCAGAAGTGATTTACATGTGCCCCCAAAAAGAGTTGTCACTTTTGGTGCTGATGTTCCCCCCCCCTCTTGACCTCGGCAGAGGTTAGCAGAGAATTGGGGCAGCGTATAAAATCTCATCTCTATATATTAACTGAAGAGGATTGTGTCTGCTTCCCCCCTTGTATGCTAACCTCTGCTGGGGGTCAAGGGGGTGGGGACATTAGAGCCGGAAGTGATTTGACGAGCTAGTCTGACAATAGCATATTAAGGACATGAACAAGGCAAAATGAAGCCCAACCCTAAATGAAGGTCAATCTAAAGATTTACCACATCAAGAAAAGCACCTAAACCACTAATCTAAGAAGACAATTATATGGCATAAGCTTTCATGTAGTATTGCATTAAGTATTATACATACAACTAGGTATATAGTTCGGGCCAGGCTGAAACTCAAGGCTTTACTGGCTCGAAAAACTTGACAAATATTTCCATTACGAAGCTCACAACTTAAAATGGGCAAGTGAAGAGGTCCCATCAAGGCCCTTTGAAATGATGTGTAGATGGTAGTCTTTCATAGTGGTTTCTCTATAGATGGGGGGATTGTCCTCTGATAACAACTCCTTGATCGGGCCGTACCCCCTTGTGGATGGCTGAAGGCTTGTGGTAAAGAAGCATGCCACCGATAGTCTTGGGCCTAGGTGATTTGCCAATACTCTGTGTTCCACACTTTTAAGCTTATCGTTTGACATAAGCTGCACATGAACAATACTACAAATCAATAACCACTGCAACAAGTCAAAAATAAGTACACTTAATATTTTATCATGAATCAATAAACCTCAACACCATTGATGAACGATCATATGCATTACATTTTAGTGGTTATAAGTTTAAAAAGTTTTCTCTCTCTCTCTCTCTCTCTCTCTCTCTCTCTATATATATATATATATATATATATATATATAACTGATCTAATATATATAGAAAAGACTTACCTGCAGAAAATCCCCAATGTTTATAATTAGAGCCCCAGGCATAGGGGAGACATCAACCCATTCATTTTGATGGCGAATTTGGAGTCCACCGATATGGTCTTGCAGGAGGACAGTGAGGAAATCATCGTCGGTATGCTTGCTAGTGCCTAAGGTCAATTCTGGCTCAGGGCACACCGGATAGTAGTGCCCGATAATGGCAAGCCCCTCAGCACAACCCATGCCTCTCAGATGGTTGGGGCTCAGCCCCAGAGCCTCTGACAATAACTCAAATAAGGTAATCCCCAATCTTGTTACTTGCTTGCAATACTCCAACATTATATCTCTACAAATAAAAAAAACATTGAGTAATATTGTTAGTTCTAAGAAAATCTAACCATGATTTTCTAAAACATATGAGTGGAAACCTAAAGCTTTGCATGGAAACTGTTGAAAACGAAATTAAAGAACCATTTTCAATGAGTTTTGTTTTAAAATTTTCAAATTGTTCACTTTTGGCGTTAGTCCCATATCGGCTGGGAAACATTTTAAAAATAGTATGTAAATATTTACTCCCCCATATTTCATGTATTTTGAGAGCACTCTCTCTTGTGTTGCTACCATATCTTGGTTGATTGATGTCCATTAAATATTGGACACAAATAAGGGAGTTGGTGATGGGATTGGAGTCCATCATTACTATATATATATATATATATACACACGAATAGAAATGGGCTTCAGCCCTACTTGTGACTAAGGCTACAAATTGAGAAAACAGAGAACAGAACAGAAGGAGAAAATGCAACTATAAACAACACCTCTCTCCCTCCTTTTTCTTTACATTTTGAATATGTACTGAAAGACACAAGGCCTATCACAGTCCATGGATCAGCACCTCCTTTAAGGAGTAATGCTTTGCATCTTTCAATTGCAAAAACACCTTAATGCAAGTGTGTTCTTGTAGGAGGAGCTCCACTTGGTTTATGGTGATACCATTGTCTTCTTGATTTAGTATCACTTATGATTAAAAAACTCTTCCAAACTTTTTTGCAAAATTTTGACAAGTTCCCAAGGATGTTTTGGACGCCCAACTCTAAAGGGCAATAAGTTACATAGTGAAGTATCAGACATCTTTACCAGGCAGTGCAAGCCCTTTGAGAAACAAGGACTTGATCCGAGCTAAGTTGTACCCCAGAGGTAGCTTGGCATGCTCCTATGCACAGTCTCATGGCAGGCCTCTACTATCTTCAAGAAACGTGATAACGATACCTCCATGTCTTGGGTTACTTGGTTAATATTGATTTTATTAAGTTGGAATACTTGATTTTGATGTTTGGAAGCAAAATGGGTGTTTTGGAACTACCAATGACATTTTCAAAAGAAAATTTGTTTTTGGCATTGTAGCAACACTATAGCAATTTTCATTCTTGCAGCTTAGTTGCGACGACAATATAGCCAAGTCACAAAACTATGACATTGTAGCTAAGTCGTGAGCCCGCGACATTGTAGCTTAGTTGTGAGCAACAACATTGTAGTAAATTTTTTTTCTTCTTCTAATTGCTAATTTATCTGTCAGATCTACTTATATTCCTACATTTTAAGGTTCTTCACTAAGATTATTAGGTTGATAAAACCAATAAATTGAAGATAAGTCTACTCCTGCTACAAGCGCGAGCACAAACGTGAACCATTTTGGTCCCGGTTCTAACACCAATAAGTTCAACGGAAAGAACTTAAAGAAATGGAAACACTAGATCTTGTATTGGTTTCAATATCTTATAGTCAAGTATGTATTGTTTGATGAACTTCTCGTATACCTTGCCCCCACTAAAGCCACTGAAGGAATGATTAGAGTGGCAACCAAGGCTAAAAATAAGGGAGATTGTGATGATGAAACTTGTAGTTGATACCTCTTGGAATCATTGACTGATGAGTTGTTCGATTAGTTCCCTGGGAAATTGAAGATTGCTAAAGAGCTCTGGGAAGCCCTAAGAGTAGTCTACCTCAGTATAAAGTTCGATAACCAGAAGTTCTAAGTCCAGAAATACTTGGAATATAAGATGGTTGATAATAAGCTCATTCTTGAGAAGATTAAAGAGATGCAAAAGATGGTAGAATCTATATCTACTACCAGCATGCCATTATCTTTGAAATATTAAGTTAATATTGTAATTGCCAAGCTACCATCTTCTTGGAAGGCTTACAAGCTTAAATTGATGTACAAGAAAGAAAACATGTCCATGAAAGTCTTGAAACATCACATATGAGTTAAAGAGCTTTATAGAGAAAGAAGTAAGAAAGAAGAACCTTTTGTAAAAGTCCATGTTGTCGAGGGTAAGTCTGGTGACATGAAACCATTGAAAAAGAAGTGGTTTAAGCTGAAATCCAAGGAAGGAAAAAATCCGTTCAAGAAAGATAATCAAATTCACCTACTTCAAATGTAGAAAGCTAGGTCACATTACTCATGATTGCCATAGTAAGAAGATTGTCAGTATAAGAAAAGACAAGGGAAAACATATTGTCGAACTGGAGAAGACCATTACCATGATCACTTAATTAAATCTGGTTGGTGACAAAGTTGAATGGTGGCTAAACATTAGCACTTTATGTCACATTTACAATGATAAGAACTTATTCAGTTCCTATTATATTGTAAAGGGAATGAACATGTGCATGGAAAATTTCACCAGTTCTAGTTCAATGGCAAAGGAGAGGTTGAGTTGAAATTTATTTCTAAGAAGTTTGTATTTCTACAACAAGTCCTGCATGTCTTAAACATTGGGAAGAAATTCATCTTAGGGTCTCTATTTGTCAAGCATGGATTCAAGATAGTGTTTGTGTCAGAAAAAGTTGTACTGACTAAGAATGGTGTATTTGTAGGCAAAGACTTTGCCACTTGTGGTATGTTTAAATTGAACCCTATCAATGAAACACCAAGTTCTTCTACTTACATGTCCGAGTCAAGTAATCTATGGCATGGTAGATTATGATATATTAATTATAAGAAAATTAAGTGGATGGTTGAATTTTGGTTACTAACTAATCATGGTGATTTATCTAATGACAAATGTATAATGTGAAGTAAATGTAAAATTACATGTAGCTCCTTCAAGAGTGTAAAGAGATCAACGAATGTAGTAGATCTAATATACAATGATATTTGGGAGATGACAGAGACTCTTACAAGAGGAGGTAAAAGGTATTTCATAACCTTCATTGACGATGCATCCAAGTATACACATGTTTATCTAATAAAGACTAAGATGAAACATTTGAGAAATTTAAATCTTACAAGGGTAAAGTTGAAAACTCCCTTACCTTAAAGATCAATACACTAAGGTCTGATCGAGGTGACGAATACATAGACCTAAATTTCATCAAGTGTTATGAATAATATGGAATTAAAATTGAAATGTCAACATCATGCACTCCACAAAGAAATGGAGTTGTTAAGAGAAAGAATTGGACTTTAACTGAAATGGTTAATTCTATGTTGGCAAGTTCAGGTGCATGTCAAAGTCTATGGAAAAAGGCATTGTTGAATGCATGTCATGTATTGAATTGTGTTCCTCAGAAGATATTGAGTGTTACACTGGAAAAGAAAGAAACTAAATTTGGGTTACTTCAAGGTTTGGGGTCGTTTCACTCAAGTTAAACTATCGAATAAGCATATCTCAAAGGTATGACCAAGAGGTACAAATTACGCATTTATTGAAGACTCTATGATGAGTAAGGCTTACAGGTTCCTAACTCTAGAGATACCTTCCCCTCACACAATAGTTGAATCCATAAATGAAGAGTTCTTTAAGAACATATTTTCACCCAAGAAAAGTCAGAAAATAGTGAGATAAGAAAGCTTGAGTCTAGTAATAAGCAAAAACCCAAGGTTTCCAAGAAAGTAGAAACTCGAAAAAGTGTTGAGCAATAAAACCAAAGGACTTTGGTCCCAACTATGTAGTTTAACTGACAAAGAGAGATCATCTATTTTTAAAGAAACAATGTCATCTCTTGATTCTGTCTTTTGGAAAGAGGAAATAGATGATGAAATGTACTCAACTATTTATAATCAAACAAGGGTGTTAGTGGATCTACCTCAGGATTGCAAACCCCCTATTGATTGTAAGTGGGTTTTTAGGAGAAAACTCAAACCATATGGCATAATTGAAAAGTTCAAGGCTAGAATGGTTGCTAAAGGGTGTAGAAAAAAGGACTTTAACTACTTCGATAATTATGCGCCTATAGTGAGAATATCAACTGTCACATTGCTGATATCGATAGCTGCAATAAAGAATTTGATAATTCATCAAATTGATGTAAAAACTACCTTCTTGAATGACCAACTAGAAGACAAAATTTACATAAAGCAGCTAGAAAGTTTTGTCATGCCAGGTCAAGAAAAGAAAGTGTGTAAGTTAATAAGATCTTTGTATAGATTGAAACAAGTACTAAAGTGGTGGTATGATAAATTTTGAAATACTCTCATCGAAAATAGATTTAAATTCAATGATGAAAACATGTGTATATGTAGCAAAACCATTAGAGAGTCATAAGTAATTATTAGTCTATATGTTGATGATATACTCATCTTTGGGACTAATATTGGTTGTGTCAATGACACTAACAAGTTTTTGTCTTCAATGTTTGATATGAAAGACTTGGGGGTTGCCAAAGTGATTCTTAGAATCAAAATTGTCAGAAATGATAGTGGGATTATTAGAACATAATTAGAGTACATTGAGAATGTTGTAAAAAAATTCAACATGTACGAATGTACTCTAGCATCCATAGTTGTTAACACCAGTGTTAAGTTGACAAAGAATAGAGGTTGTCACAGGAAACCAACCTTACTGCCTTAGATTAAATAGGAAAACAAACCATGTATTGCTAGGAAAACACAATTTTTTTTAATGAAATAAGTCTATTCATATGGCGATCTTATAGTTGGTTATCCTATAAATGAATAGTGCTTAAGCCTATAGTTAGGGACGGTGGATGAGAGGATGAAAACTAAGTTCTCTTAATGAGTTCTAATAGAGTTTGGTTTGGGTTGAAGTGATACTCGTGTTGAGTTGAAACATATTCATGAAGAGTTGAAACATACTCTGGATGAGTTAAAACATGCTTTGGTTGGGTTGAAACATACCCTAGTGGAGCTGAAACACGCTCTTGATGGTTCTCAGAATAGTTTCTTATAGCCCAAGTCATTAATGACAAATAAATAACTCACCTTTATAAGTATGGAAGTTAGTTACTTCATATTAGATTTAGATTGCCTTTAAAGCACTCAATAAACCTGGGGTAAAGCACATACCCTTAAGTGCTAAGCTTCATATAGTGTAAATCCTCTCAAGAGGATTGTGCATGTAACAATATATGTTTGTCAAATGAGATACTATTTTCAGGGTATTCTAATATATTCTTAGACAGACAACAACCTATTAGACAAGGTTCTGGTTCTAGGGTCATCCACCATACATTGATGCACATGGGACCTCACTTATTGCCCATAAATACATTTTTTTAATTTTAAAAACAAGTGGGGAATTGTTGAAAACTAAAGTGTTTTACCACCATTAATGAATTATTTTCAACGAGTTTTGTTTTCAAATTGTTTGCTTTTGGAATTAGTCCCACATCGACTAGGAAACGTTTCTAAAATAATGCAGAAGTAATTACTCCTCTATACTTTGTGTATTTTGAGAGGAATCAATCAATCTCTCCCTCTTTCTCTCTCTCTCTCTCTCTCTCTCTCTCTTGTGTTGCTACGGTGTAGCGAGATGCATAGTAGCTTGCACACACACACACACACATACACGTGCACATGCATGGGATCAGGATCGAGCATGGGTATGGGTGTGGGTGTGGGCAAGGGATTGGGTGTAAGGGTGCTTTAGGTGTACTTTTCACTTTGTATGTGAGAATTATCAGGGAGTCGCATTAGGGATTGCAAGATTCCTTTTTGACAGTCCAGATGTGATCTTGTGGAATTTGGGTTAGTCACAACTGATGGGGTTATACCAAGACTGGTTTGTGACTAACTTGGGTCCGTGATTAAACTTGGGACAAGTGGTCCGTGACCAAACTTGAGTCTTGCTAAGGACCACGATTAAGTGACGCTTGGCCAGGTCGCAATTGAACTTGGATGGTGACTAAGGTCTATGGGTAACAACGGAAACTCGTCAAGGGCCCAGTTCACCATTGAGCTTAGTCATAGATGGGTTGGGCTTAGTAGCAACTAGCCCAAAATATCTAGAATGATGCTTATGACACAAGTAAGCCCATGTCTTGCCTAGCAAAAGGCCCAGTTTCCCATATCTGGGTTGATTGATGTCCCTTACATATTGGACACATATAAAGGGGTTGGTGAGATGGGATTGGATCCCATCATCACTATATATACATATAGAAACGGGCTTAAGCCCCACTTCCAACTAAGGCTCCAAATTGGGAAAATAGAGAGTGAAAACAGAGAAAAAAAATGAGAAAAAGAAGAATATGAAGGAGGAAAGGCATCCATTAAGGACACCTCTCTCAATCCTTTTTCTTTCCTTTTTGGGTATGTGTTGAAAGAAACAAGGCCCATCATAGCCCGTGGGTTAAAACCTCCTTTGAGGAGCTCTACTTTGCATTCTTAGGTTGAAAAACCACCTCAATGCAAGTATGTTCTTATAAGAAGACCTCCACTTGGTTGATGGTGCTATCACTGTCTTCTTGACTTGGTTTTCACTTTTGATTAACAACTTGATAAGGGGAAACTTTTCCAAAATTTTCTTAAAATTTGGACAAGTTTTGATGGACGTTTTGGACACCCTACTATAAAAGGGAAATAACTTATATAGGGTGGTGTCATACTTCTCTGTTAGGCAATGCAAGCCCTTTACGAGACAAGGAGTTGATCCGAGCTTAGTTGTATCTCGGAGTGTGGTGCACATGTCATAGATTTTGTGTTTTGGAAAATATATAGGTGAAGTATATTACAATGAGATATCTTCAAAGTGGTTGCAAAACCAATCAAGGTGTATATTGTTGGGTTTGTCTTGTTTCTCTACAAGTAATGATCTAATGGCTATGATTTAACTTCCAAATAGGTAATTTGGTTGCCTTCATAGAGAATGATGCATAGGTGAGAGGACTCTATTTAAGAGAGTTCCTTAATATGAAATTGGGTTGCTTCTTTTGACTTTTCTTTTTGAAGGGTTTTGTCTTTGGAGGGTTTTCTTCAATGTTAGAAAACAAGGTCTTCTTCAAGTTGTGAGGGAAACTAAGGAAGGTGTTATTCAATGTTCTAAAGAGGGATTTATGGGTGTAATAGGTTCTCAATTTTTCCTGGGAATTGGATTTGAGATGAGATAAGGGAGAATCATTTTGTTGTAACTTGTATTTCTCTAGTTTATAGTGAAGAATGAAAGATACCCATGGACATAGGCTAAAGAACCGAACTATGTAAAAATCTTCATCTTGTGTGATTTTTGATTTCTTCATTATTGAATATTCATTATTACATAGAACATGAGTGGTTTAGTCCTATATCTCATCATGTGGAATATCAAGGTTGTTTTGTTGTACCAATACGTTCAATGATTAAAAACTAACTTAAGTTTTCTCTAGTTGTCTAACACTAGTTATGTGCTCCAAACATATCTGTAGCT
>JAOXJP010165841.1:0-12782 GCA_025762735.1 Platanus orientalis
AGAGTCTTAATGCCTAAATGTTGTTACGCTATCTTTATGCTATCACATGACCCGAGTCAAAATTTGGGTGCTAACAATTATCTTGTTTCATTTTCACATTATCTTACTTATGTGATATTAGAGATTTTTTAAACATGTGTGGGGTGTTACACATACAGTTGCATACATATCCTGTTATCTTTTTTATTTGATTGTGGCCAATTGGTTCAATTTCATAGCTTTAAACGACTTGCATTAAGGGTTAAACCCCCCAAGAAGCCTTAGAAAAATATTTGTAAGTTTCTTAAAGAGACAAGATATATTTTATTGTGTTTCCAAGAGCTAAACATTTCAATGGAGATTAGACCTTTTGAAATTACACTTTCTTTGGACAAGTGTAACAACACAGTGTGATATAAAAATATGCTAGCTACCCCCAATGAGACAACATCCACAAAATTTCAATAGAAGTGTGTTACCTTGAGTTGTATGATACAAACAAATTCTCATAGTTCTCACATCATTCATTACTTAATTAATCCCTCCCACATTAATTTCCTATTTGTTATTGTACTCGTTATACACATAATTATAACAATTTACATTCCAAGGACATGTGAAAGTTGAAATTACTAAGGATTCGATATCCGGATGTGATCCTAAAGGGGGTGAATAGGATCCGAAAATTTTAGTGTATTTAACCTAATTTGTCTCTATTCAAATTTAACTCCTATTCAATGAGTTTTTGAAACAAGTTATGCAGTAGATTAACACAATTAGAACTTGATTATTTGTTTCAAATGTAATCAATTAATTCATGTAACCACAATAAATAAGCATATAAAGAGACACAAGCACTCACACAATAAACACCAAGGTTTATAGTGGTTCGGGCACCCTCTGGTGCATACATCCACTGTCAGAAGCTCTTCCCCGAGCTTGTTTAATTTATGTTAATAGATCTCCTAATCTATTACAAGAAAATTAAATAACTTGAAAACACTTACAAGTTCAACAAGAATCCACTTGCCTTGTAAGCTCACACCCAGTGTTTCTAGTGAGTGCGCTCCGTTCAGTGACTCAAATGGACGCTTTGAGAATCCTCACTTGGTGCTCTAGAAAGTGCTTAATGAGTCCGCCTTCAGAGGCTTTGGTGAAGGCTATATGTTTTGTAGAGTTGTGAAAATTCTTTCGTAGTGGGTTGCCTCTTTGTAGGTTGTTTTGACTATTGTGATCACACTTTTTAGTGAGTTATGGATTTAACTATAATAACAGCTCTCTAAGCTGACACAATGATGTAACTATGAATTGGTAAGCATTCTACATGACCTTAGCATGGATTTATTATGGAAAAAGGGATTAAGGTCATTCACTCAGCTCATTCAAAGATTTACAAAGATTTAGCTCTCCATTGGACACTTTCATATGATTTTCATATAGGAATCAATGTGAAATTCTTGTCCAAACCATTAGGAGTTGTTCCCTATTTATAGAGTAGAAAAACCTTACTCTAAAATCCCCTAATGGCTCTTTTTCCAATGGTAAAAAATAGAGCCATTATGAAAATTTGTTAACTAGATTTTCCTTTTTGCCACTCTTGGTTGATCAAGCACTTTTTGATTGATTAGAAATACCCTGATTGATCAAGATTCCCAATATTAACCTTTCTACTTAAATCTTGTCGAGCTGGTCATTTTTGAGTACTTATGGGTCTCAAACAGAGATCAAAAGTAATAGTAATGGCCATTTAAATTTTAAGGGATATTTTTTACTTTTAGCTTATTTTTCTTATTTTTCTCCAAGGCAACCACTTCGGGTTTCACCTATGGTTCATGGAAAAGTATCTAGATGTCACCCAGGTCTTTGATTCAGTCTAACCCATGAATATCACTTACCAACCCCCTTGAATGGTCATTTTACCTATTAAGCTCAAGGTTGGCTCTTGAGGTGCTAAATTAGAGCTTGAGACATCTTTGCATATTTGATTTTGATATCTTCAAGTCTCTACACTTGTTATCATTCTTTATCCTACTTCATGAGATGTGTCTCTAGTGAAGCTCTTTTCGGACTTTGACTTGGACTTACATGACTCAATGAATATACATCTAAGACTTAGAATGACCACAACTTACATGATGTATTAAGCATTTTGGAATGGAATTGACAATTACACATTTTACATTAAGAATCTAGTCCTTCATCAATTCCATGACAAAACTCCTACATTTACAAATAAAAACCCAAGCACATTACTCTCCCTTTTTTGTCATGAGTAAACAACTATTAGTGATGCTTCCCCTCAACCCTTAACCTATGTCACATTCAACAAAAATTCTCATTCTCATAAAGGCTGTTGACTATTTTCCATAGTTAGACACATTATATCAAAATGAATATACCAATCTGCTCATTAGAAAAATATATTACTATTAAGCAAGCATTTCAGTTTACCAAAAATATTTAACTATGAAGCCTAATCTAAAGTTCTATTTTAATGCAAGTACATATATTACTATAGGCTCAAACATCATTCAATGGCAGTTTAGACAATGAGAATATTACTATAAGATCAAGAATATTTGATACCAATTGAATATGGAAAAGATATGTTTTATCATTTACCAAATGAAATTCCAAATCCACTAATCATATTTCAATATTGATATTACTTTTCTCTCTCCTTTTCTCATATCACTGCCCCTAAGGGTAATATCTTTTCACTCTCTCTCCCCCTTAATATATGTACCAACTGCATAATATGAAGGAATTCAAGATGTACTAATTAAGACAAAGTAAAAATCATATATACACCAATAATTCAGAAGAAAATTACATTATATAGTTAAGGCTTTTGAAATCACTTGCCTTTACCCAAATTTGCTTTAGAGGAGCAAGTTTCCTTTCCTAAATTTCCTTTATCTTTCTCTTTTGAGATTGTATTCAGTCATACAACTTCTTTTGGCATTCAAATTTCATGTCTTTTAGTCTCCCAATAGTAGCATTTGACTATATTCATTGGAACATGAGCCATGGAATTTGGGTGCATTTTATTCAACCTTGCCTTTTCCTCTATTAGTTGGAGTCTTACCTTTTACAAAGGTGTTCCTTGGTTCAACCATATTCCTATGAGTCTTATTTGTCTTTGAGAATTCTCCATCATAGCCAATACTAGTCACATCTCCCTTAAATTTTCCCATGTTCATCATAGTCTCAAAATTTTCATTTCCTTGAGCTATTACTCTAAGGGCTCTCTAATTTTTTTATTTTAATATTTTGATTTTACTTTCAACTTCATTAACCTTTCATTGAAGCTTTTGATTTGATTCAAAAGCTTATTTTTCTCTTTTATTTCTTTAGAAAGTTTTTTATTTAATTCAATTATGTCATTTCCTACAAAGTTTGACTTGTTCTTTAACTTCTGATTTTCTTTTAGAAGAGCATTTGACTTTGATGGCTCATTTTCATCTAAGTCATTAGATAGGCTTTGATTCACTTCATTAAGCCTTCTCTTAAAAAGACTAGATTTTTCTATGAATTCCCTGTTCTACTTTTTGAGCTTAGTGTTTGCCTTAGCTAGTTCTAAGATTTCTAGATAAAGCCTGTTAAAAGCCTCTTGAAGGTCGTCAATACCTTCATCTTCTTCACTTTTTGAATCTTCCTCAAAACTAAGTCATATATTGGTCTTTAGGCCTTCCTATGATCAAACCTTAGACTTTGGGGGGTCTTGTGAGCAAACACACACCAACCACTTCTCATTACCTGATTTACCTATTTGGCTCAACTGGGTGATGCGTTGGCAATTAGTGGCAATCTTCGAGGTCTTCCACATGTATGATTTGATTTGATCAAATAGGCATTTTAACTATATAAAGAAAAATAAATGCCTCTAGTAAAGGCAAAAGAAACTCACTCAATAAATATGATTTTATGTTTCTTACCAAGCAAATGTGACTATGACATCAAACTTAGATTAGTGAGTTTTACCTCAAGAGATCTAACTCTCAGAGCTTTTCGAAGTCGTCCTATAGTTCCTATGATCACAAGCTCTGCCTTGGAGATGTGACTGAAAAGCCTCAAAAACTTTTGTTAGCTTTTAGCATAAAAGCAATTTCTTTAAGAAGAATGACTAAGCACAAGACTTTAAAAGATTTTTTCCAATACATTCAACCTCACTTTCCCCAATTTTTCATTCTCTTTTTAGGGTTGAATGAACCTTTTCATAGAGGTTGAGTCTTGCACAAAACCGTAGAAAAGATCAGGGCACATCATAAAAATAAAAATAAAAATTATTTTAAAAAAATTATATATATATATATATTTTAAAAAAATTTCACTGACGGACCAGTCCGCAAAAAATAGCTTGGTCTAGTGCAAACCGGTCCACTTTTTTTTTAATCAGTCTACAACTTTCTGTCCCCCTATTTGTTTAGTCCCAAAACTTCTGGACCAGTCTACAAAATTGTAGACCGGTCTGAGTTAGAATGGTCCACCAAAAAGAGGATTGGTCTGGTCTGGATCGAAAGCAATTTTGTGGACCGGTCCAAACCTCCCAGTCCAGTTTTGTGCTCTCCCTTTTTGGCTTCTTCCTCATTAAAATATTTATTAAATTTTTTTGTTGAAGCATGACCAATGAGGACTTTTCTTTAAGGTTTGAGGTCCATTCTCCTACCCCCAATTTGGGGTTTAAATTCAACCAACTTACCTATATTTACTTGTTGTGAAATGAGTTTGAGGTGAGCATGGATTATCTTACTTATCTTCTTCTTATTGCACTTGGCCATGTCGTCCATCTCCATGAATTTGTCTCAAGGTACATACATGACTTGACACTTTACTCACACTCTTTATATTATACATTTGACATGGAATTGACAACCACTTAACTAAAAAATCTCCCCCTTTGCCAATTCCATGACAAAAAACACAACACATTACATTCTTCCACTAATTTACAAAACTACAATACATTTGTAAGTTTAATCATGGAAGATGAAGAAAAGCATGACATTCCCTCATCACGAATGGTTGTGGTCTGTCATTCGCAAAACAGCTTAAAACCTTCCTCAAGCATGCTTTTGACATTACAATAAATAAAATGATCAACAATTTAATAGTCATGTAATGTCAATGTAATAATGAAAATATAATATCATGTATCATCTTGTGCAACAGTATAAATGTGAATGTGACTCCCCTTTGCTTTGTGCTAAGTGTGAATATCATAACTAACGAAGAAACACTACCACAATCACTCTCCCCCTTTTTGTCATGAATGGACAAAGGGAATGGAACTAACTACCACTACCATTATCATTTCATAATCAAAATGGGCATCTGAACTACACATTGATAATGACCAACTCGTAGTTTTCAACATTCGAGACATTTTTGCACTACAAGGACCAACTAATTGTCTATCATCATGTATGAACTTCTAGCACATATAAAATTTCTTTTATTAGAAACTCAAATTCCCTTAATTAAACCTAACATTTTCTAGCACTGAGACATCAAATCATTTTAATTCACTCATCGCAATTGAGCTTCTGAGATGCTCAAATCTCTTGGCATCTAGGGGTTTTGTGAAGATGTTAGCTAATTGATTTTCAGTTTCAATGTACTTCAAGGAGACAACCTTATCTTCAACCAACTCCCTTATGAAGTCAGGTCTAATATAATTGCGCTTTGTTTTTTAGTCTTCAACAGGATTTTTTGAAATCGCAATATCACTTGTGTTGTCAATGAATAAGTTTATTGTATCATAATTTAACTCATAATCTTCGAGCATTTGTTTCATCCAAAGGTGTTGAGTACACCCGCTACTAGCTACAATGTATTTAGCTT
Organism: Platanus orientalis; assembly: GCA_025762735.1. Taxonomy (NCBI): domain Eukaryota; kingdom Viridiplantae; phylum Streptophyta; class Magnoliopsida; order Proteales; family Platanaceae; genus Platanus; species Platanus orientalis. Next base: position 5,824 of record JAOXJP010165841.1, read on the forward strand.
TCACAATTGACAAGGATATGGAGTTTATTTCTTGATATGCTAGAAAATTAGGCAGTTCTCAATGTAGAAACATCCTCCACTTATACTTTTACGATCTTATACATTCCAATTCAATCGGAATCTGAGAAGCCCATAATCATAGGGTTAATATCAAATGAGTATCGTAATCCAAAATTGATTGTCCCATTTACATACTTGATAATCATCTTTACAGTAGTGAGGTGCGATTCCTTGGGTGCGGCTTTACCTTATCGGACAATTTTTTATTATCTTTGAGAAGTCTCTTCTTCTCGTACTTTTTATTATCCTTCTAAGCCTAAGAACACTTTGGCTTCACTAAACATCTTTTCTAGTTCTACAATTTTTAGGCTCAGTTCCTCCCTTGCATATAGGAGCAGGTAGTTTTTTTTAGAAGATCTTTTTCATTTTCACTTTCCGTAGAAGATTCTGGTTATTGGATGGAAATGGTGTTTTCTAGGGATTTTAACTTTTCAGTAAATTCCTTGATTTTTTTCTTAAGTTGTTTGTTCTTGTTCCCCAACTCAACACTTTGAACGAAGAGGTCATTGAATGCCACTTGTGCATCATAGGTCTCCTCATCATCTCCATCATCTCCTTCATCCTCACTACTATAGTCATTACTGTCTAAAAGTGAACTCCTAGAAGTATTGAAAGCAATAAAAGCTTTGATCTCTTTTGAGGGACCCTCCTCACTACTTTATGACTCATTTTCTAAAATATCATAATCGTCATCCCAAGTTGCAGCCATAGCCTTGCCCTTTAGCTTGAACTTGTTTTTCTTATTACCACGATCCTTGGCAATATGACATCTACCTTTACACTAATAGCAAATCAGAGGTTCCTTGGAAAAGTCTTTTTGCTTCCTATAATTAGGAAATGATCTTCTTACTTGTTCTTGGAGTAATCCCTTGCATTCCTCCGAAAGAATTTAAACTTCTTAGCCACTAAGGCTAAGTTGTTATCCAAATCCTTCATGGATCCCGAAGATTCCTCTACCTTGAGGGCTATGCCCTTTTTCTTGGTAGTAACCATGATTGCAACCTCAAATGTTTGAAGGGATCCTATCAATTCCTCTAGTTTGATAGTCTCTAGATCCCTGCCCTCTTTAATCGTAGTCACTTTACGTCTAAACCTTTTGGGTAGTGACCTAAGTAATTTTCAAACTACTTTTGACTTCGAGATGTCCTCTCTTTAAGTTCTCATGATATTTACCAAGTTGGACAACTTGGCATAGAATTGGAAGACTTCTTCATCTTCCTCTATCCTAAGTGATTCAAGTTGTGTTGTGTACAATTGAAGCTTAGACATCATAACAGCACTTGTACCCTTATGAGTGATTAAGAGAAGCTTTTATACTTCTTTGACTATCTTTGGATGAGCTATCCTCCTAAACTCCTTTAGAGCTAGACCACAAGCTATAGTATTTAGGGCTCTAAAATTGTACTTATGAGCCCCTTCTTCGATGGTGGTCCATTCACTTATAGGTTTGTCAGGAAGTGTATAGCCATTTAGCACGACATCCCAAACCTTGTGGTCATAAGCATTTAGGAAGATTTCTATTCAAGATTTCCAATACCCATAGTCACTTCCACTAAATGGAGGGGTGCTAATAGACATGCTACTATCCTCTCTAGCCATCTACTATTGTCCTAGGATTTTTACTAAGATCTAACTTAGGTTGTTTAGCCCTATACAAGTAACCTGGCTTTGATGCCAATTGAAATGCCTACTAGATTGATCCTAGATGGGGTGAATAAGATTTAAACTTGTTTTACCCCTTTCTTAATTATTTGGATTAATTTTTATTCACTTGAATTAATCTAAGTATGTGTGTGTGCTATAATGTAGCTACTCAAGAATAATATCAAATAGATGGTGAGCAAGAGTAGGTATGAACATACAAGTAAAGAGACAAACAATCATACAATCAATCCACAACATGAGATTTATAGTGGTTCGGCATGGAGGCCTACGTTCACTCTTCTAAAGATCACTACCAAGCTTAGGTATATTTCATTTAGATTAGCTATTACAATCTAGGTAAAAAAACATATAAAACCTATCTACTTGCTCTTAGCAAGCTAAACAATAAACTCGGTGTCTCTGGCGAGTGTGGTCAACTTCCGATGTCACTGGTCCAAGCAAAGCAATATACAAATGATTACAAGAAGAAAGCCAATATTACCACTAGTTGGTTGATGTTGTTGTTTTTACCAAGAGAGAGTGCTCCTTGTAAAGCTGGTTTGCCTTAGTACACCCACACAACTTCAAACTTTAGCTCTAAAGCTCCTTAAGCTTAGCCAACCAAAGAAGGGTTTCCTTAAGGGATAACCCACACACTCCTCTCTTTGAGATACTAGATAAGTAGTATAGAGAGGGTATCAAGAGATAGATTCTTGAGGGATTGCCAAGCTTTGAGCTTAAGAAATGGAGGAGAAAATGCTTTTCACTCTTATGAGATCACTTTTGGTAAAGGAAATAACACTCTCTTGAATGCTTGAAGTGTTTCTCTAAAGAGCAAAGTTTCCCTCTTATAAGGTATGTAAAACACTCTTATTCCTTGGATTGGAATATTTTTAAATGGGAAAAAGATGTGAGCCCTAAATTCAAAATTAAGTTTTTCACATTTGAGTTTTCTCCTAGGGGTAACTGATTATGAGGTTTGTGACCGGTCATGAGGCATCATTTTGTAACCTAACACACTTATAGGGTCACAGTAGTTGAGGCCTCGTGGTATGAGTCCAATGACCTAGTCATGAATGGTCATGGACTTTATTATTGATCACGCTGGATCAAGACCTAAGAATCATGATCGATCATGGAGGAGGGGCCTAGTCCTCGAGACTTTGATTTTGGCCCCATAACTCTGAGTGTGACCAGTAATGGGGTTTGTGACCGGTCATAAATAGGGAAAAACCCTTTTCCTATTTATGATCTCCTTGGGAGGGAAAACACACTTTGATCCTTTAGGGGGTTCTACATATGTAAATACACATTTTAGTCCACTCTATATGACCTTAATCATGCTACATGCATGCATTTACATTTTGGGATGTTGAAGCTCATCTTGTGGTCTTGGTCTTCATGTCTTGAGTCTTATTGGAGCTTTAGACCATGGAGCCCTTACAACATGTCTTTCCCATGGATTAACAAATTATGCATGTGCATCAACAATTATGAATAATAAAATGAATCTTTCCTAATTTAATGATCTTTCAAGGAGATTAGCAACAGTGTAGTTCACTAAACATTGCCAATCCCACCAATTGTTCCTTGAACATTACTTCATTATCCTTTTCACATTTGTTGGAATTGAAAGTCTAAGGAATGATTTCAACATTCATCCTACAACATTAATGCTAAGGGTACTCAATGTAGATGATATGCATGTGCCATGCAAACTAGTAAAGTAGACACAGTCTAATGATTGAATCTTCTACCATAATTCTAGCTAAAAGATTAAGAACCTTTTCTTTTGGGCTCTCAAGGAGAATAGCTTCACTAGTGATATGGACTCTGAAATGTGATTCAACTTTATATGTTAGGCCACTCCTTGGGTTACCTATAGCTCAAAATGATTGGCATTCCAAAGAAAACCAATTATAAAGAACCAAAAGCTCTAATACCAATTGATGTAGGGATAAGACTTTTGATACAAAACTGATGTAGGATGAAAAGGCTCTATCATAGTTCTTGTCAACACCAAAATTTTGACTTGGGTCGATTAATGGAATCAGATGGGTTCATTATAGCATGAGATAGTACCAAGGTCTAGACACCCCTGAACTTTGGAAAGTCAATCATTCTCAAAGAATATTTTGGTTGCAAGTGCAATAATGATGTCCAAACTATATCCAAAGATCAGCCAGGATAAACCCTAATTTCCCCCAAAAAGGCACTCTAGAACTCCGAGGGTCCAAGCTTTGATCCATCAGGTCTATTTAATCTTGAATCTGTCAACCTTTATAAGCCTTCCCACATTGACGCATCAAAAGGTTAGAAAATTACCATTTTACCCCTATACCTTTAAAAATCTCAACTATAGTCTATTAGACTTAGTTTCTCCAAGGCTCCCTAGCCTTCACAAGCTTTTCCAAATTGGAGCATTTTGAATTTGCCAACCATCATAAGCTTTCCCACATTGAAGCATCAAAGGGCTGGCAAATTACCATTTTACCCTTACACCTTTAAAAATCTCAACTTTAGGCAATTAGACCCATTTTCTCCAAGACTCCCTAGTTTTCATAGGCCATCCCACATTGAAGCAAAAAAAGCTAAGAAAATTACCATTTTACCCTTGTATCTCCAAAATCCATCATTCCTCTCAAAATTAGACCCTTGGTAAACCCTAAACATTGCCCCCATCACCCAGATGGCTCTAAGTCAAGTTTTGTATCCTCCCATCATAATCATCTACAAGGCTGTCTAAAGAACCAAGATATCCAGAGACCCAAAAAACCCCAAAGTCCTAATATTTCTCTAAACCTCAAAAGATAATTTTTGTCATATTTAACCTTTTACAAGTCCCTGAAAGACCTCCAAATAACCAAATTCAGATTAGTTAAAGGCTAATTCTCAGTTTTTGCTAAGACTTAAAGGCTAGATATCAAACTCAAGTATTGTTAGGACCATTGTATACCAATTTCTCTAATTTCTCCAGAACAAGCCCAATCATTTTGTAGCAAGTGATGGACCTTCGATAAACCTCCGAAAGAGTCACAAATCAGAAACTCAACTAATCAGTGGCCTATCTTGGCAAGCCCAAGATCTCCCAAGAAAACCCACTTAGGATTTCTAAGAAACCCAGTATGCCCTGATCACTCAATTCTCTCTCAAATCATAGCAAAACCACTTTTATAGCATTAGACACTCTGTGAACCTCTGAGAACTCTCCAGAAATCCAAATCCCTTAAGGTCAATTCCATTTTCTAAGATTTTCTAAGATCTTTGATAAACACCCTAATAGACAAGTCCATCAACAGACCAAACACAACCCAATTATTCGTTTCTACACAAATCTAGGCTATTTTTTTCTACCAAGTAACCTTCCTTCGAGAACCTCCTGAGAATTCATTGGGAATCAGAATGTCATCCTGTCAAGTTCTGTGGACTTATGATTCTAAGAGCTAAAAAAGGTCATGACCCCCAATATTTCCACCTAGGCCCTAGTAGAAATTTGCTTCAATTCTGCTAAAGATTTGGTCTAGGATGAATCATGGTTTCAAATGCAGATTTTGACTCGAGTATCGATTTCACGAACTGTCTGAGCCTATGGCTCACAAAATTTGAAGGCCATCTTTCATATCAAAATTTTGAAAATCAATTTTACCATTTTTCCCTTCTTGCACTGGCACAAGTCATTTCATGGCTATGCAAAATCAATTTTAACCCACTTACCCTACTCTGAATCCAATTCTAGTAGTTGCACTGTGACTAGAGCATCCGAGAGATGTGAAAAACTCCTAAACCTTGAGATAGTCGGAGTTATAAAACTCAAAAAGTAAGTCCAGATAGTAAGGAGGGAAATCTGGAAGAATATTTTTGTCTTTTAAATAACCCCATTTTCCCAAAATACCCCTAAAAGCTCATTTAATCATAAGCCCCTATTTAGAATATTCCAAATGAAGGGCTAAGACCCTAAGGACCACTACCCTAATCCATGCTCCCATTCCCACCTCCTTCCTCCCACCACACATTCTCCTTGGCCCTACCTCCTTCCTTCCACCAACCATTCTCATTGGCCCCACCACCTAATCCACCTCCTTTCACTTGCCCCCACCTCCTTATAATAGCCACCCACGTGTCCCTTGCCACCTCCCCCCTCTTCTAGTGGTAGAGAACACTCCACCCTACCCTCTACCTCACCACTACCCCCACCATGACATGGGCATTCTTGTCATCATCCCCATGGCCCTTAACCCTTGGTCCCCACCTATAAATTTTCAACACCTAATTTCAGCCTAGGATCCAGAGGTTCTTTCAATAGGCAACACTAACTCTCTAGAATGAACCATAGGCATCCTAGGAAACCAAGGTGGTTAGATGACCCCCCATTTTTAGGCCATTCCCATTATTTCCTAATTTGGCACTCTAAACTCCCAATTTTTCCTTTGATGTTTGGATCCACTTTTCTCACCTTCCTATCCTTACTTCTGTCGTGCCCCATAACCCATACCAATAAGGCCATAAATTTCGGCACGTGACATTAACACTTTTCATTTCACTTTGCATTTAGTCATCCTTAACCTGTATAATTTTTTTTTCTTCCTTTACATTCATACGCAGCAGAATAGTTCATTAATCACTTTCCAATGAACACATATTAATCACATTCTCATTCAATTAAATAAATAGTCTAACACTTCCAAATCCATCAACTGAACTCAAATAATAAACTCCCTAACGTATTATATCCTTTGAAATTTAAATTGAAATAACCAAACTGAAATAAAAAGTCTCTAATCTAGATAACTAAAAATAAATAAGTGTCCAGTCACTAGCTCGCTCTATCTAGAATTGCTACTCCACAATCTCCTCATCATCTATGGTGTCAGATTGGGGTAAGTTTGACAAACTTAGCAAGAAACCAATAAACTATGGAAACAATGGATCAAGTCTTAGCACGATTTTAGAAACTAAATAAATACTTTTCTATTTAAAATTCAATACGTATGAAAGTTCATAAATCAATCTCATACATTGTTAAACATCTAATAACATTACAGTTTCATGTATAAAAAGGAAATCAGTGGTAAACATATACTTTTACATTAACTGAACATAATGAATTAGATCATATTTCATTTCATAGCAAATACAATATAGAATAAAACATATATCTGCTATCAAGTCAGAACATATAATGGTTCATAGCATTTAAACCCAGCTAAAAAGGGTTTAGTTCCTAACATTTAAACCCAACTGAGAAGGGTCCAGTT
>JAOXJP010165852.1:0-12782 GCA_025762735.1 Platanus orientalis
AATCCATCAAAATTGAAATTTTGAACCTTGGATAGGTCTAGAGTTCAAACCTACATCTCAACATTTTTTAAAAAAAAATTCATGGGCCGGTCCGAGGCCGGGTCAATTAATGAGGGACGGGTCCAAACCCCGGCCCGAGCCCTTCCCTACGAGCCCAAGCCTGGTCTATAATTTGAGGGCCGGGCGTGGGCCTAGCATGGCCCGGCCCATGCCCACCCCTAGTTAGACCACCGAAAGCACCCCAAGACTATGTACAAAATAGGTTGGTAACTTTCTTAGATAAAGGTTATTTGTTTCTAATTTAATATTTGAGAACCTGAATGAATTTTGAATACAGCATGTGGCAGTTCGACGACTCCCTTTTCAATGTTTACCTCCTAAATTCAAAGTAAACATGTTTCCATGGGTTGTCCTGTCAAAAATTCGGCAACATAACTGTGTAAATAGAACCCATGGGAACAATTATACCCTGTATTAAGGTACTCTATCTCTTGATATACACAAAATATTTCACTTCTAATAACAATTCACCACATCATCGTGTGTGTCATCCTCTCAACAGTTCCTCAATCATTCAGAACAAGAATTGTAAAAATATAGAATTAAAATGAAGTACAGTTTGTTATAAACAAAATATGTCGAACAAACTACAGTTATTAAAAGTAAGCTATAAAGACCCATTATTGCTATATGTACTCAGAGACTCTATCTAAACTATCTCATGTACCCTTCGTGACTTGCAAATCTTTCACTGGTCTAACTCAGCCAAAAGGAAGTCATTGGTGCAGCTCCCTCAATGACTCGATCATTTTATATGAGATTTTAATGAATAAGTGAGCTTTAAAGCTACACACATATACCCAACATTCTATAGTTTATAACAATAACCGATAAATATGTTTAACAAATTATGCATATATCAACACAACACATATCTCTTGAAAGTTAAATAATCATTTTGTATAACATCAACTCATCAATACCAAGTTTTTGTAAACAATATAATAAAGACATGTAATATTTTAATTGAACATCATAACATACATAGAATCCATCAATAATAAACAAACAACTATCAGTCATGCATTAACAAATCAATATAAGTCATGTTATGAAGCAAGTGTGCAACTATCATAGGCTCATCTATACTTTGGTCATCTCAATAGTTCTTCAAGAATATGTAATGAAATAATTGTGCATAAAGTATATCATGTCTCAATTATGTAATGCAATCATCTATATGCATGTAATACAAACTCTGGAACCCTCTGGTGCATTTGAAATGTATCACTGTAGAAGGAAAGCTCGTAGCTGCATGTCACATAACTCTGGTATCTCAATGTGCTTTGGCAGCTCTATGCATAATCATCTCAATGTGTCTAGTATCTCAACATGCCTTGCATCTCAGCATGCCTATGGACCTTATAGTATACATAGATCTTGTTAGGTGATCTTCCTTATATAAAAAGTCACTTGGGAAACTCTGGATTGATCAAGTTTAGGGAATCCTTCTACATCCCAATATACAGGGATAGGCTCATTAGCTTCTAAGAACCTTGCTGAGCAGTCTAGCCGCTTAAGTAGTTTTGGATCTCCAATATTCTGGGGTTCCTTCTGCATCTCAGCATGTAGGGATAGGTTCTCAACAGTCCCAATAATCTTCCTTGATAGCAGGGGCATAGTAGAAGATATAGGTCATCTCAATCTGAGACGTATCACAATCATATATGAGCACTTGCAATGACATACTGTGCTGTTGTACCCTTATATTGTTAGCTGATAAAAAACATGCAATGCAGCCCCTAAATGCCATATACACAAATATAAATAAGGTACTTTATGCAAAAACCAGCATACTGTTTTATCCATCATAAAACATAACAATTCCACAAATCATGGGATATTTAGATAAAATTTCATCATCAATCAACACTTGATTCACTAGTAGGTGTTCAAAAGCCTCAACCAATTCAACTATAAATATGGATTCACAATCTGATAAAAGAACATTCAAACTCACAACTTGCCATATTATGTGTTTTAGTATACATTTCTCGAAATTCCAAATAAATTTAAAGTATGCATTTTACATGAATAACTTTTTTTCACGAATAACATGAACTCACTTTGTTAGAAACCAGTGTTGTGAAAATCAGATTGGATTCATAGACAGTGGGATTCGAATCATAAGATTTTTGAAGTCATAAACTTTTTTTTTAATTAAATGATTTAGTAAGTAATTTATATAAATTTCAAAAATTAGAATATGCTGAATCTGGGGTAATTTGATATGACATCACATCATAGTTAAGACCAGACCAGGTATCGAAATAGTGAGGGACCGATTTGCTGTGCAAACTGAAGATTACTTAAAAATACTCTATTGGTTCAATCTGGTTCGTTTGGTTTGGCATGAACTGGCTGAATTTGACAGTTTGAATTTTTTTCAATCTGACTAAAGCTAATAAGGGCTTTGTTTTTTGGTCAACCAGGTCCGAGTGACTGGTCTAATTCTCATAACTGTGCATCATCTTTCACATGGCATGGTTTTCATACTCTGGATTGGGATTGGGATCCCAATGAGGATTGGTCACCAGATTGGGATTAGAGCAGCCGATCTTGGTTGGATCGGTGATACTTAATTGTCCAGAATGGGTGATTCCTAAGGGATTGTGGATCGGGATCGGGCGAGTTTTGAAACCATGGTTGCCTATAAAAGATAAATATCTGGAATAGCATTTTAGGGATTTGGACCTGGTATTCAGGTCATTTCGGATAAGATTTGATTTGAGTAGGACTGAAAGCTTGAATCTTAAGAGTAACAACACTGTTAGAAACATTTCTCATTATATATGAAAAAAAAACTTTGTTCTCTTTCTAATAATTTCCCAGTATTTAAAAAAATGAAAATAAATTGTATATGTATATATGGAATATATCTTGACAATTTCACAAAATGTATTTGGCTAAATTTTTTTTTTTTTTCATGGGTAAGATTGTTTAGACTCATTAAATACCAAGAAGAGAAAATACCTGTATTTCTTCTCTTAGCTTTTGTTTTTAAGAACTTTTTTCTTCTTCATAATAACGTAACTTTTTGTCCAGGTGAACAAATTTGGTGCTGTTAGGAATCTCTTGTGGACATCATTCCAATGATATATTATTTTTGTGAACATTTTAATGATACTAATTTAATTTAAAGTTATAAAGATGCTTTAACAACTATAACTTCTACTTAACAGATTGTTACTGATAGTAATAGACCAATTTGGTTGACCATTGCTCTTCCTTTATTTGTCTAAGAAAAAAAAATGTGTACGTTTCTTGGATCTTAAGACCCCTTACCATTTTCTGGATTAACATATCTTTCCTTGTTGCGGGCTTGAAGGTCAGAATCTAACAGGGGTGAACCCTAAAAGAAGCTTCTGTGCAAGTACACTAATGAGCACTATATTGGAATAAACAATGGGATACCTTATGAGTTATAACATATATATATATCATTCAAAGAACAAGAAAAAGTATATCTTAAACCTATTGATGAGGGCATAAAATAATACTTTTCAAAAAAGAAAAAAGAAAGATAAGGGTATAACATAATGAAAAAATGAAAAAATGTTATGTTCACCGCCTTGAGACTTAGGAAAATGATAGAACTTGTAATGAATGATTGATGTTAATAAATGATAGAACTTGTAATGTATGATTGATGATAATTCATGTTTTGAAAGAAATAGAAGGGCAAAAAGGAAACCAAATTGTTGCACCAGAGTGTTTGAAACCAACTTCATGCATTTAAAAGTGTCCATGCAACCTAGGAATTAACGCATCAATCAGGATCTGATTTAATTAGATGATCATGATCATCATCAACTGATTTTTTCATTCAAGAATCATTATTTTCATTGATTGACCTAATATAGCTTCAAAATGTTGAATTTGAGACACTGACTTATAGCTTGTATCATATTCTTGTTATATAGGTTAAACCCATTGAAAGATAGGAAAAAAATCATCTTGCTTCTTGAAAGAGATTGGTTCTTAGTTTTTATTTAATTATGTTGTATGTCTAATAGTAAACTACAATAATAACGGTGCTCTTAATTGAACTTGATGGATTACTCAGTTTTGGCTGCGTGTGCAACATTATTTCTCTATCTTATAGGTTGTTAAAGGTTGGGTGAAGCAGCTAACTTGCCAGAGAGGGTACACTCATCAAATGGTTGAGGATGCAAATGCCGTCATATTTACTTTTGGGTCTTATCGACTCAGGGTAAGTTTGAATCAAGATGCTTTCTTCACGTGTGGAGGCACTTATTTATTTATTTTACTTCTTTCATTTTTATCTTATTGTTCTTATAAATGCTTCCTATAAGAGCTTGTTACTGGTTTTGAAGCCTTGAGATTTTTTGTGCCTTGTAAAGCATGCCTGTATAAAGTAGGATAGTGCACTTCAAATATTACATTATGGTGAAATTTTTGAATGATCATTATATTGGAAACTGCTGATCAAGTTAGGATCTTAAATGCAACATTCTTCACAGTTTGCTTCCCTCTTAAGCTTCTTACTGATGCTTGCTGGTTTCTTCTGGGGACAATGGAATATGGTTAAGATTTAAAGCTGACACCAAAGGTTCACTTTCCCTTGGTTGTTGTGGATGGTCATGGTAAAAAAAAACATCTTAGGTCATGCATGGTAAAAGAGTCACTACTAAACAGTTCTAGCAATTCTATTGATACATGTGCATGTGCATCCACATGCACGATCTTGCTTCTGTTACTAGGCAATGGCTGTTGTATCTTTGGCTACACGCTTATCGAAATGAACTTCTTCCTCCATATTTTTTAGGTCTAGTGGTGACTTACTTAGTATGCTGACAGGTACACGGTCCTGGTGCTGACATAGACACTCTATGTGTTGGACCATCTTATGTGAATCGAGAGGTAAACCATGAACATTTTGACTCATGATTGATTGGTTTGATGAATTCTGATAAATTTTGGGGTTGTTTAAAAAATCTCTTAATTACTGCCTTGCTCTTTTCAGGAGGATTTTTTCATTATTTTGCATGATATTCTGGCTGATATGGAAGAAGTTACCGAACTTCAACGAGTACCAGATGCTCATGTCCCTGTAATGAAATTTAAGTTCCGGGGAATAAGTATTGATCTTCTTTATGCAAGTATTTCTCTTTTGGTTGTTCCACAAGTAAGTCCAAATGAACAAATCTTTTTTCTTGCATTTTTGCATTCATTTTTTTCTTCTTATTTTTAGTTTTTTTTGCTCTGCTAGAGAATATTTGAATGCAAGTTTTTGTTCCATGACTCCAAGAACACTAGGGGATTGGACCCACTCTTTTTATTTTTGTTTGCTGCATTATTACCCCTGCTGCCATTTGGTGCTTTGTGTCATTATTTCTTGTTGTCAGCTCAACCTCTCTTTTGTCCCTCCTTCACATGCACATTTTCTTCCCACTTGACTGTTGTTTAGCACGGCATTTGGCTGAATTTAATTTTGATTTCATTCTTTATGCACACACCTAGGAACTTGTATGTTGGTTTGACTGTTGTTTAGCATGGCATTTGGCTGAATTTAATTTTGATTTCATTCTTTATGCACACACCTAGGAACTTGTATGTTGGTTTTGCAATTTCTTCTCAACTAGGTCCTTTTCACCACAGGTTTTCCATCATCGTTTAGACACACTAGTTTCTATTTTGGAATTTAACTTTTTAGTATCCCGTTTCTTGCATTGTTGCGCTTATGACAGGTTCATTACACTTTGCTAGATTTTTAAAAAAGTGTCCTCTAGTAGTGCTAGAGCATGAAATGTTCATCCAGGGTAACCTTCACACTCTTCACTTCGATAGCCCATATTGACACAGAAATCTTGTTAGGCATGAAAGTGTCGAGGTTGCAGAGTCAGGATGTTGTTGCATTTGTGGTGTTGCATATTTGTGATCGCTTGAGTTAATGACATGATTCATCAATTCAGCCATGAATGCTTAGGCACAAGTTTATTGGACCCGATGCTTTCTATTGAAACGGAAGAGATAATGTTGATTCAGTCACAGAATTTTACTGTTCAGGGTAAATTGGAATCATTAATAATTATTGTGATTTCATAAGGATTCTTGGATTTGGATCTTTAATTTGGTCTCTTTATTGGTAAAAGAAGATTTCATTTCCTTTTCTTTTTATTTTTATTTTTATGAATAACAAATTTATTAAAGGGAAAAGAGGGGGAGGAGGGAGAGGCCAGAAGCCAAAAAACAACTAAAGAAAACAAGGAAAAGCAAAGAGAGAATACAGGCTTGACACCAGCCACTTAGGCATCACAAGATAAAAGAAAGAGAATAAATGCGTGCTTGACAATCCCTTGTAAAGTCATTAATAGAAAAACCATCGAAAGTCATTGAAGCAACTGCCCAAGAAGCCACCGCATAGAGAATTGAGTTGGCCACTTCAAGAGGGGATCTTTTAACATCCTCAGAAATCCTTCTGTTGCGCTTTTTCCAAATCCCCCAACAGATTCCATGCAAGACACCACTCCAAAATTTCCTTCCCCGATCGTTGCATGGGGGGTTAATACCAGTGCCTAACAAAATCGAGATGACTACAAGGCATAGTCCAACTCAAAGGAGCTCGGTAGAGGAAGTAATCCCAAATAGATCTGGTGAAGGAGCAATAAATCATGATGTGATTTCTGGATTCGCGGATTCGCGGATTCGCAATCCTTCAAACAAAGGGGGGACATCTGAGGAGAAAGACACAGGCGGCCTTCTTCTTTGGAGCATGTCAAGCGTGTTTATTTGATAGTGAACGGCTATCAAGGCTTTAACCCGAGGGGGAGATCCCTTTCCAAACTTTGAAAACAGGGAAAGGGACAGAAAGGATGGGAGAAGAGGAGATTTTTTCCAATAAGGATTCGACAGAGAAGGAATCCGAAGAAGTCAAAGGACCATTTAAACTGATCCAGAGAATAGGGAGAAAGACGGACTGAATGAAGGTTATCAACAGGGGAGCTAACTATGCCAACTTCGAATCTAAAAGATCTCTGGAAAAAGGAAGGTTCCATGATAAGCTTTCATTGAGGGAAAGGAGAAAGGTCTCATTTCTTTTAAAGCATAGGAAAATGAAATTGATACACTAGTATTAGTATCTTTTATTTTGTAATGATCAATAGTTTTCAATTTCAGTTATAACAACAATTATGCATATATGTACACCCCAGAACAGAAATTGTTACAGATACCTAATCTAATTTCTATATATGATTATGAATTTGTATGCTTCAATATTTTGTTGACGGTATTAAATATAACGTAGAAATTTTGATATATAGCACGAGTTGTGTTGTCCTGACTCCCTAGTAGAACTCTGATAAAAGAGGAGATATGTGGATAACTAGATAGCTATACCTGTATGTGTAATAAATACAAATCCTCAAACATTTTTTTTGACAACCAAGGTATTCAGGCCTCTTAGATTAACTGACTAGATCCTCGGGGCACGTGGATTCCCTCCCTTTTCCACACACTGGGTAAATTGGGTTCTTTTACGCCTGGGCAAGTGGCCCCAGAGGGGTGCATTTTGAACTCAGGGTTCCTCTTACATTAGTATAGTCTGACTAGAGAGCTCCCTAGTGAACTTGTAAGCTCTTCCTTTGGATACCTGCAATTTCTCATTTGTTTACAAGAGGAAGCTGTTGAATGCAGTAAAATGAGAGCTGTACAAATTCTATAATACATCGCCATTTTCTATTTTATGGCCCTAGATAGAGTGGAATTGTGGAATAGGATTCATGCATCTGACCCTGAGTAGTTTGGTTAAGGCCTTGTTGAGTTGAGTTGAGATCACCATTTTCTAATTTCCTTTTATATAGAAAACAATATCTACTAGAACTTCTTGGTCATTCTTTTTTATTTGATTGGCAAAAAAACTTCTTGGTCATTCTTACAAGCACTATTTACTGATCATTTTTTTTTATTGTCTCACCGGGTTAGTCAATTTTTTTGGATGAGGTATCTCATACAACAACAACAACAACAACAAACAGCCTTATCCCAACTATTTGGGGTCGGCTACACGAATCCTGTTCTGCCATTTCGCTATGTTTAGGGCCTTATCTACCGTTAAATTACAAGCTGCCATGTCCCTCTTTACTACCTCCACCTAGGTCAATTTTAGCCTTCCTCTACTCCTTCTAGCACCTTCAACTTGTATTATCACACTCCGCCTTACTGCCGTTAAATTACAAGTATGGCTAATGCGTCTGCAAACTGATTTTTTTTTGGACCACCAAACTGAAGCTTAGATATTCAAAATTTCTAGATAAAGCCTAAAGGCAATCGTGATAATCTAAGAACTTTTGGTCTCTGATAAACTATTCCCCAGTGGCTTGAAAGATGACTAGAGCTGAGTCACCGAAGACTTCAAGGTCTATGATGCCTAGGTCAATAGCAGCTTTTAGGCCAACAATACAGGCTTCATATTCTGCAATGTTGTTGGTACACGGATGGCATGGCCGGATGTATAGTGGTTAGGCACAACGGGCTACGTCCACTCTCAAAAGCTTACCATTGAGCTAAATAATTTTATTAAGATTGATAATATTACAATCAAAGCTAAAATTAACAAAAAACCTAATCTACTTGCCAAACAAACTGCACCCGTTGTCTTCGACGGATGTGGTATGGTCTACTTTTTTGGTGTCTCCTGCGGAAGAGCTATGGGTGCATACTACTGGTGTCTCCAACAGTAGTACCAATTCTCCCAGTGTCTCCTATGGGAGTGGTTTTAATAACTTAACGAAATATTAAAGGCAAGGGTTTACCTCTTTGAAGGTTGATGTTGCCTTGCACACAAGTCGGGATTGCTCCTCCTTGAACAAGATGTGACTATAGATCCCCAATTACTTCTTAGTTGACTCCTCAAGTTGGTTGAGCCAACACCGGTGGGTTGTTCCTCCTTGAGCAAGATGTGAGACACAATCCCACACTTTTTATTCTTGGGTTTCTTTTTTGGATAACCCTTGTAGCCTTCCTCCAAAAGATATGCCTTAGCAAGGTTAGAGAGGTGACAATGGAATGGTCTTGGGTATAGATTTTCCTCATGTCCTAGTTTATACATCACATGTATTTTATAGTTCATGGAATTTATAACATATTACATTTACAATCTCTCCCTTTGTGAATTGCATGAAAAAACTTAAAATACATGAAAATAGAGTACAAAATGAATATTAAAATGAACACATGAACTCCAACTCTAGCCAAGTTTTCTATGAATTTCTTTGGTTCTCCCTCTTAATACATGCTCGGGCTTTTTCATTTGCAATGTGCTTTAGGTTTAGGATCCTGAAATTCATTTGACTAAAATATACATTTATTAACCCAAGATTAGTCCAGTCAAGTCATAAAGTATAATGAACACACAAGCAGACAAATGAATAAAATGCATATGCCCATGAAGTGAAGTATCAAGTATGATAGGTGCAAGTGAATGTGAGTTGAGTACAAATAGTCTTAAAATATTTCACTTGATCAGTTATTAGATTAATGACATGTACAGTTCCATTAATATTTATGTTTTTCTCCCCCTTACTTAGGCAATTCATTTTTATTCTCCTTGAGTATGATATACCAATTTTTAGATCAAAATTGCCATTGATTTTAAATTTTTTTAAAATTTTACCAATGTTACTTGTCTTTTTCTTAATTCTCCCCCTTTTTGTCATGGATACCAAAGGTTTTATTGGAAGGGCATAACATAGAGGGTATCATAAGAATGGAGAGATAACAGATCACACAATGTAAACCATAGCAAAAAGAGATGATATTTGCATTAATTTCCAAAAAGATTTACAAGATCTAGACAAGGATTACATCAAAATTCAACAAAATGAAAAACAAGAAGCTCTATGCATTCTCATCACTCTCTTTATCCTTGTCCTTATCCTCACTGGCAAAAATGTCGAGGACAATCCTGGGAGCTAGTGCATGTGAGGGATCCACAATCCCCTTGATGTGGATGAGCCTCTAATCCATGCTATCCACCTTCTTTCCCAGATGATCAAAACACTTGAGAATGTGCCCAAAATCTCTATGAATGTCTCAGATCAGACCCAAGAGTGTTGGAGGTAGTGCCACAGAGAGTGTCACTGCTGTGGTTGCTGAGGAAGTGGGAGGAGTTACAGAGGAACCAACTGTGTCTATGGGTTGTGGAGCTAGTGGTGGAACCTCTGCCGGTGCGGGAGGAGGAACAGGACCCAGATAGGATGAGCTGCCTCTCCAGCTGCTTTAGCTGCCTATGGTGTAGTTTATCTCTAACCTTTCATCCTTTTGATGGTAGCATCATCAATAGGAAGGCTCTAGGAAATAGTCACCACATCTCTAAAAAATGTGACCACACTGCTCCATAATTTGAGTGACTGACACTCCATATGGTAGACCTCTTTTCGTCCCATCATTGATGGACGTTTGTAGCATCATTTAGCACATTATGGCAGGCACATCAATTGCCTTGCCCTCCATTAGACTCACCACTAAGTGGACTATATCGTCAGACATGTCTATCTTGTGAGAGGTCTAAAGTAGTTGTGGACTAGGATGATGTTGAGTACCCTGGCTAGCATGCAACACTCTACATTTAGCAACTTCCCAAATCATATGTTGCCCTCTCGCTAAAAAAGCTCAAAGATATGAGCTTTGTTTATTCCCAAGTTAGGAAAGACGACGACATTGACTGAGGGACGAGTAATCTCTAATAGCATGGAGACCTGGTCTGGGTAGATCATCATGCAAACTCCATGCACCTTTGTCTCAAAGGAAAGCTTTGAGTGTAGTCAGTGTGGTGGATGTTAGAGTAGAAGATGCAAATGACATCTTGTTGTACCTTGCCCTTGATGATGGTGAGTTGCAACCACCCATCATTGGGAATAGCTATGCCTAGTGTGAAATCATGAAGAGTTGTTTGCTTCACATACCTCTCAACAAAAATCTTCTTCTTCGAGTAGATGTTCAAGTAGTTGTGGTAGGCAGAGGCATCGTGGAAGACACCGAAGTTGGACTCCGTTCTAGGGTGTTTTAGTGGTGTCTTTGATTGTATAGGGGCTTTCCCTGTATCTCTCGTGGACATGGTGATGGCTTAGGAGATTTACAAATCTAAAGAAAATGAGGAGGGGGAAGAGCTAAAATGCATGGGAATTGATCTTGGTTCGATTTAGGATCGAACTAGGGCATTCCCCCCTTTTTATAGCTAGCGATGAGTTGATTTTTTGGGGGTTTTGCCAATTTGGATTGATCCTGGATTGATCCAAAATGGAATCTTTTAGGTAAAAACCCCCAAATTCTCTTTGTTCTTACTTGGTTGGCCCCACTCACTCCAAATATATGTTTTCTTATTAATTTTAGGGGATTTTTGAATATGTCTTTATACAGAGCACATTCCCATTGTGCCTTGAAGATATTTAAATTTCTTGAGTCTAAGGCCTCTGTGAGGACATCCGTCAGTTACTTCTTAGTCGATACATGCTCTAGAGATATCATTTTGTCTTTAACCAATTCTCATATGAAATGGTGACAAATATCTATATGCACAATTTTAGAGTGTTGTTCTAAATTCCTGAAAATCTGGATCACACTTGAGTTGTCTACTAATAGATTCATTGTGGACTAAGACAACTCATAGTCTGCAAGCATTTGCTTTAGCAATAATAGTTACGTGTTTCCACCTCCTTAGGCAATGCATTTTGTCATGGTTGTTGATAGTGATATGAAATTTTGCTTTTGACAAAGCCACAGAGTATGACAATTTCTCATGTAAAAGCTTCCACCACTTGAGCTCTTAAAATTACCGGTCCGGCTAAGGCTGGTGCGGTATCACATGGATACCAAGGGCCAAAGTCAATATGTAACACTCTTGTCCATAGGTGCAGTTGTCTTTTCAGAGACTATGTTTCCCCTCTGAGCATATCTGTTGGTGATATGTCTAGCCTTGTTTCTCATCATGTTCTAGGTAAGGGTCTCTCAGTTCGAAACCATATATTGTTTCCCTTGATTTGTTGAGCTCATCTTGCATGTGATTAATCCAAGTTGGATTATTTAGAGTCTAGTTTATCTTCTTTGGATTTCTCTTAGAAGATAACCAGGGGTAGCACAGGATGTTTTTGACTTGTCTTCTTGTTTTCACTCCATCATTTGATTGTTTATATTTTAGTTCATGGATTACCAAGGATATCATTGAGAGATACTCTTTTTGTGATCCTTCTATCTTTAGAATGCACTTATGCATTATCTTCTTTTTCTAAGCTTTGAGAATTTAACTTGATCCATTCTTATCACACAAATTCGGGTACTTGTGGTTCTCAAGGTCTCTTCCCTGGTTGCTTTGAAAGAAATTAATGGGGAGGAACTTTGCCACTTGAATTCTTTATCAAGTGTTCAAGAATTCTTTGAGGACCTTGGATTCCTCTAATGGGAATGTTACCTAAATAGAATGAGAGAGATCATTCATCACTACCTTGGAAAATTTCTAACTTCCTACATTCTCTATTCTTGTTGGACCGGTGAATTTCATGTGAAGACATTTCTAGAAGTCTAAATGTCCCTGTTTGGTTAGTCTTCTTGTGAAGGACTTTAACTTATTTTCCCCATTTGAAAGCCTTAGCACATAGGATTGTCACCTTGGGTCATCCTAGGGAAGCCTTAGACTATTTTCTTTTAGCTTAGCCTAGATAAATCTCTAAGGTTGATATGATCGAACCTTTGAAGTCAAAGAT
>JAOXJP010165863.1:0-12782 GCA_025762735.1 Platanus orientalis
TTGGCACAGTCCATCGTGCCACTCCGTGCCTTGACATGCCTCCTGCCCATGTCAAGGGCCTGGGTGCCTCAGAGCACGCACCCCTCCTCAAGGTGGATGTTAAGCCTTTCTGGGATTGCTAGAAGGGAACATCACCAGGTACAGAAAATCATACTATACCTTATTACGAGAATGCCCTCATGCCACATGCTAGGTCAACCGTGCCACACCAGGTCACCAGTGCCCCATGTTCGACATGTCCGTGACAATACGGCTCCACCAACATTGTACACATGTGGAATGCTGCATGGGAATTTGACCCATGCCTTGATGAAACCACCTTGTGGTGCACCATGGTGAGCCACAGACACAAAGGGGGGTGGGGCAGGGCCCAACCCCCTTTATGTCGGTGACGCACCATAAGGTGGTGCAGAGTACGGCTCCATGCCTTGCAGCCTCCAATGCTTAGGAGCATTGCCAACAGCAGTAGTACATAGAAAAAAGCTATTTGACACAGTTGTTAAATGATTCCATGAGATCCTCACAAGATTTCTAAATGTCATAAGTGAACCTTGCATTAACATGAAACTGTTTTCAAAACACAAAACGTATACAGAAAATTTTAAATTTGATAAAATCTAAAATTTCAATAAAAGTTTGATGGGAGTATTTATTTTTGTATATGTAGACACTTAGTTACAGGTTAATGTACTTTTAACTTACTGCAGCGGGATCCTCTCTATAAGTTTCAGCTTGACAGCCCTTTGCAACCTATTAAATGATCTATCTATTAAAGCTTTGTTTATTTCAAAAAATTTAGGATTGTTCGAGGACCATTATTTGTGTAGTATAAGGGCGCGCAGTACACACTAGGCTATGGAGCTGACATGGACAAGGGAGTTATAAATATGGTTAATCTAGACGATTTCCGATAAGGTTGGCAATTTGGAGTTGTCATATTGATGTCCATGTGATAGAAATAGTACCCGCCGTGACATAATAGAAATCTTATGGCTTATGTGTTTTAGCTAAGATAGTAAAAGACGCAACGGAGTGCATCACGAAATTTTTGGTGTCATCCTGTATTGTTGAACCATATTTGGAATGTCGAGGTGTTCACCCTATTTTTGAATTAAGCCTAAGAAAGAAAAACATGTGGATCCCATTAAATTCGAATTTGATCACTGCTGAGGCAACACGTAGAGCAACAAATGTGGGAAGACGAAGAATGTGAAGCAAACTGGGTTGTTGATGCGTATTTCAACTGTTATGGTTGAAAACGTGGGATTCAAATGTGGGAAGGTGGTTTGTCGGAGAACAAAAACTGAGGGGCTCAATAATATCACTTCCAACAATGGGTTCGGGAGCTCGAAGGAGATTGCCATAGACATGGTTAATGGCAACTAACAGAGTAATGGTGTCAAATAAAATTGTTGTAACTGATCGTGATAATATATAATGCTAACAAGTAGATGAGGAAATGATCATTCAACCATCAATCAAATCTTAGTTATCTTAGGAATATGAATAATATCTATAGCGCAATCTGTAATCTGTAATTATTTGGATTATGCCCAAATTGCTTACTGGCAAAGGGGGGTGTACCTGAAAGAGTAATGGCTCCAATTGATTCTAATAAAACATTTATCTTGTAATTATTTGCTAATTGTATTTGTTCAATTTCATCTCTTATTTCTAAGGTTAGTTAAAATCCTCTTAATTGAAACAATTAGGAACTTGTCTAATTAGGACAAAGAAAGGAAAAATCGAAACCCCCATCCAATACAAGGTGATGGATCCATGAACCATTTGAACCGAGTAAGAGGTGTTCCAAATTCCAATGGCTCCAATTGAATGTTGGGTAGTTTTTGGAAGAGGTTTTCCATGAAGGATTTCTATGTAGAGTGTTGATAGAACAAGTCATTTTAAGCTGCCCCTAAGGCCATGGTGAGTCACAAAAGGTTCACCATTTTCAGGATCTAATGGTGAACCAATTGGACCACACCATGGTCCCGAGACCCATGAACAACAGAGAATATACTTAGGGCCACAATTTTGGAATGGTTTCTATTACGGATGGATAATACATCTCATTTTCCGTAGACCAGGTCCTCTACAACGCAACTGAGTGTGGTAAGCACCGCATTCCAATAGAGGCTTCAGACTCCATTTCCTATGACATAATTTATATGGTATCTCTCTTTTAGGGTTTGTCTCTGCCACTATTTATGTTAACCTTAGCTGGGGGTCCGGAGCTCTGACACATAGGCACTGAAAAGTCATTTACACTTTTTGGGGGGCATTAATCACTTTTCGATGCTGATGTGCCCCCCACCTTTACCCCCAGTCGAGGTTAGCGTAAATAGGGGAGGCGGACACAATCCACTGTCTTCAAATGAGCTCAAAATGTTGGCAAATAATTTGCTCATCCTTTCATGAGCACTTTGGTTTTTTTTCAGCTTAACGCTGATGAAGAAAGATAACACCTAAGTGTGGAGTAAAATGGGTATTGAACATGAAAATTTTAAAACCCAAAAATACCCTTTTCCTCTTTTACAGATCCAAACCTGTCCTATCACTAAGACCCTAATTCTTTGATTCGTCTATGTCTACGTATCTTTTGTAGAGGAACTGAGTATGATCTGGAAGAAATTGGAACAGCTGAGATTGGAGAAAGAGATAGAGGGGAGATCAAGAGAGATGGATTTGTTGTTGGATATGCAGATGCAAAAACTCAAAAATGGGATTTTGGCTGGACTGGTACATGTTATGCGTAAACCTAGATCTATGATCGTATGCAACAAAGAAGAAGAGAGAAAATAAAACAGAAAACAATCACATCACAAGAGCAAGACGATTTACATGGTTCGGCTTGAAACCTACCAAAAACAGAGAAGAGCTTTCACTATGATCGAAGAATAGAGATTACAAAGATTACAATGAACAGTGTGATGACACGAAAAAATAGAAAACCCTAAATATAAACCCCAAAAAACCCTAATCTGCATGGATCGGATATGGACCCCAAAACAGATACGAAATGAGTCAGAAAAATTTAGGCCAGGGGTGTCACCCCCGGACCCCCATGGGCAAAGGATTCGCTTTGCTCACCCTTGCCAATTTTTCGGGTCATATTCAGGTTTTCGGATCATCATCCCGGGGTTATATTTCGGGTTGAATACAAGAAATTAACCCAACAATAAACCCATGATTTAGCAGCTTCACTCGCACAGTAACAGTCAGAAATCGAAATCAACATCAATCGTCATGTTAACCTACAAGTTTTCATTCTTTATCCCCCCCTCCCCAACAAAAAATATATATAATTTTTTGATTCATTTTGGATCTTTGCAAGCTTTACGATTCATATGGGTTGGATTGGGGGTGTTTGTGTCATTTTAGGCTATCCAAATGAGCCAACACCAGTACACAGAAGCTCACATGTTTAATCCCTGAAGATGGTGTTCGAAACTCTCTGTCACTATTTCTAATTTGCATATTTTTAAAAGAGCAATTTGAGGAGAGTTTCATCAACAACAGTAAACACAGGGAATGTATTCACGTCATTAGTAGAAAGCTCACGCCTCTGCCCATGACATGACCTTGTAACAACAACGATAGTTGTCGAAAATGTGCGAATACAACTGCAGAATCCCAATGGCATCAAGCGTTGCACAATAAACAGCCGTCATATTCTCGCCACGAATCGAGCCTTTGGCCAGAGTGCAAATGTTGGTTCAGTCATTATAGCCTCTGTTTGGTGAGAATCCCTTCCCTTTTACCCTGCCCAACAACAAATCCCTCTCTCTTCTTCGTCTTTTCCTTCTCTAATATCAGCGATTCCAACTTCTTCCATCTGCAAAAGAATCGTTGAAGGACTCACGTAATAGCGATCAAATGGTTTTTGATTTGCAAAGGAATAAGAAGTCACAGTGATCGGATGGGTTTAGGTCTACAAAGGAAGAAGAAGGGGGTATTGTCCTGTTTTAGAATTATCAATTTTCAATACCCATTCTATCCATGGTTTGGTGTCACGTGTTTTCACCATTCATAAGTTGGAAAAAACCGAAGTGTTCATAAAAGTAGCGAATTATTTGCCCAAAATGTTTATGACACTTGAGAGGGCGCGTCACCTTCCAAAATAATCTTCTATCAGTTAGAGCACGAGATTCAAAGATCAATCAAAGCCGCTTGGTTTTCCAGTAATTATTATTTTTTGGATAAAATGTCTTCCACTAACTGAGGTTACGAAAATGCATGAGATCCTTTAATGAAATATAATATGGCATAGCGATATGAGAGAGAGAGAGAGAGAGATGGATAGGCCCCATGGGCAAATACTGCTGTGTTCCAGTCAAACATAGACAACAGAACAGAAAGCGAGGGGCGCAAAAGCAAAAAGCATCGTCAGAATGATGATAAAGATGTAGATTGATTTTCATCGTGTTCATATTTCGGTTAAGACCAGAGACTATTATTGAGTTGGGATTATGGCACGTCAAAACCTAAAGTTAGAAGAAACCCCAACCAAGTTTCCTTAATATGACGCAGCTTCAACACATCTTCTCTCTTCAGTTTTTTTCTTCTTTTCTCCCTCCTCCCCAAAAGTCTTCCTCATATGCTTCGATCATATGCTTAATAAGCCATTCTACCGTCATCAACGTGTCTTTCAACCTATTCACACAGTCTAATATTGACTTTTCTCTTCTATATTACTTTGGTACTTCAATGCTGACTTTTAAAACTAAACATATTAATTTCAGTTCGAATTGATTTTAAACGTTGTACTAATGGACACCTCTTATATAGTTGCTTATATTACCATCCGCCGTTACATTACCATCAAAAGGAAATACACTTTATTCAACCGTCAATATTGGTTTGGTAAGACCCCGAACACCTTAAAAGTTTTGTAATTATTTTTTTTTCTTTGTAGCGATTTTTACGACTGGTCAATTATTAGATGGTCTACATTAATGATCACTTGTGTCCACATATAAGATAGAGCCTCATAAAGGTCTAGAGAAACGAACAGTGGACTGCTATCTAGAAAGGGTTTATAAAACGGTGGTGTTTCGTGTTGATGGGTTGGATTCGTGTTGTGTCAAGATATGGATCTATGATTATATGACTTAATCCTAATCTTACACCCATTTATCAATCGTGTCAAACGGGGTTGATCTGTTTTGATTTAAAACACGTTCATAGTCAAGCCTAACCCATTTATTTTATGTTGGATTCACGGGTTATATAATAATTCATGTTGGCAAGTCATATTCATGTTATGTAAAATTAAAGGTATATGATTATATGGTTCAAACTTAATCTAACCCATTTATTAATTGTGTCAAAATAGGCATTCAAAACATATTTACAGTCAACCCTAACCTGATTATTTTCGTGGTTGGTTTGGAGGTGGTGTCAAACATTGCCAGCCCTAGTTTAACTGTTGCCGAGCCAACCCATTTATATGATGTTGGGTTTGTTGGGTTCACGGGTTATGTGGTAATTCATGTTGGCAGGTCATATCATGTTGTGTAAAATTAAGGGTATACAACAATATCGCTCAACTTTAACTTGACCCATTTATTAATAGTATTTTTGACCCGAAACACGTTTACAATCAAACCTAACCTGGTTATTTCGTTGTTGGTTCATGGGTCATGTTAAACATTGCCAGCCCTAGTTTAACAGTTGCTGAGCCAACCCACAACTCGGCTGAGTCGATTTTGCTACTCGGCCTACAAACCCATTTTGCCATGACTGGTTAAATTTGTTCAGTCAACTCAAAAACTCTAAATTTTGACTCCATATTTTTTATATTATCCGTAAGTTTGACCAACAAGTCGGTATCTATGAGTTACCGGATTACCAACTAAAGTTAATCTAACTAACGAACCTCGAATTCAAAGTCCGAGTTTCTTTTGGATTTTTTAAAAACTGATCAGGCTGGTGTACAGGGCCTATTTAAGCCGGTGGACCGAAAGTTTGACAATCTGCAAGTCAAAGACTTGTTTTGTTATTCGTAATTTCACACTAACACATTTCGTTTTGATTTTAACAATAGATACTTAAATAAATTAATTAAAATTAAATCATAGTCAAAATCATATTTTTTTTAGGAAGAAAATATTCTGTCCAGGTGTGGTGTTCAGGATGGTGTCTTGGACACCAGGCGACGACATGTGGAGGAAAATGGGCTGGGCCTTTGCCATGATATGATTTACAAAAACCTGCGTTCTACCTGTGACAGACAATTTTTGACCTTTAAATGACTATCCAATGGTTTAAAAATATTTTCAAATTTATTAATAGCCTGTTTGGCAGTCACCTGTAATGTAAACATTTCATTTGAGTTTCCCAAGGCATTTATGCCATGAGGTGATGATTTGTAATGAACTAATTCAAATTTATACTAATTTGTTAACTATAATTGGAAATGAAGGTATCTTACGTTTTTCTATAAAATGAAATGACCAATGTTATCAAGGCACAAATGAGTGCAAATCTGAACGGTTTCATTGCAAAACCATCCCATTGTGGCTGCAAAAGCTTGGGAAACTTAAATGAAATGATTGCATTACAGGTGGCTGCCAAACGCAGCCTAAGTCATCAAAATCTAAAATAAATAATTACAATCCCTTTCATTAGTTTTTCCCACATCTCAATTTGAAGAAAAGTTTTCTGGCAAGGAAACTCAGTTTTTAGTGAACAATTACAATAATATACTTCCCCCAAACTAAAACTACATAAATAAATTTGCTTCCATTATTTTGTCCCACAATTTCATTCAAAGAAATTTTCTATCACAATGAAACAGTGTTCCTAACAAACAATTGATCAAGAAGAAGCAAATGGTCCATGATCCACTTGTGAAGCTTTTGTAATTTGGGAGGTCCTCGAGTTGAAAACTAAGATTGAGCGTTGAGACTGGTGGATAGGGTTGGTAATTAGCTAATCTGGACTATAAAGGACATTGGGCTGGCTCAACTATCAGATCTTAAATACAAGCCTGGCCGGGCTAGTAAATAGGCCTTCTGGGCTGGGCCAAAAATCACCTGAATTGAGATATACAAGGCAGGATTTGGTACGACAACTTAGAAAGTGCCTAAAGCTGGAATGGCATTAGGGATGATATATCAGTGCAAAAAAAGTGATATACATTTTTTGGGAGATGTTTTTCACTTTTTGGCACTGATGTGTCAGCCCCGATGTCATTACAACTTTAGCCACTCTCTAAGTTGTCCTACCAAATCCTGAACGGAAATATATACCAACAAAAATGGTAAAAGGATACTATATATATGTATATGTGCCAACAAAATTACATGTTACTAATTAAATATTATAAATTCCAGCTTTGCAGAAGAGCTCTAATAGGGCTTCATAATAGGTATATCTTTTGATAACTGAGACTTGCAAACACTAATAAAGATTTGTTAAGGATCACAAATAAATTGAACAATGATAAATTATGGCAACAATATTTTAAGGTTTGGAAACTTGTGTTGGCTAGGAAAGCCTTTTGTTTCGCTCGATTTTTAATTTCCAATCCATCCAATTTAGTAATAGTCTGTTTGGCAGCCACCTGTAATGTAATCATTTTATTTAAATTCCCAAGACATATGTAAGCCATGAAATGATGGATCGTAACGAGTTCATTTAAATTTATACTGATTTCTTAAATAAAATTATTAGAAATGAAGTCATCACAGGTTTTTCTGTAAAATAAAAGGACTGATATTATCTTGTACAAATCACTGCAAATCTGAATAAAATCATTACGATCCATCTTTTTTTTTCCCATTCATTTGCCTGGAAAAACTCAAATGAACTGATTTAATGCAAGCCATTACCCATGTCTAATAAGCAAAATACCTTACTAGTTGGTCTCATGTGATATACCAAAAGAAGAAGAAAAAGAAGTTGGTCTCATCTCATGTGTGACTACCCTTTGTTTATAATTAAATCATTTTGGATAGGAAAGCTGGTTATATATATTTAGGCTGTGTTTGGTTGTATGAAATCATTTCAGTTTAATTCCCATGGCATTTGAAGCCATCAGCTGATGGTTCAAAATGAATTCATTTAGACTCATATTGATTTGTTAACTAAAATTGGGAATGATGTCATATATATATATATATATATATATATATATATATATATATATATATATATATATATATATATATCATTTTCGTTGGTGCACACATGCACTTATTACAACAAACCAAAATGAATGGTTTTTCATTCCAAATGACAACCAAACGTAGGGTTATATGTTACATATTATACTACCATGACGGGCTGGTTATGTTATACCCAACCATAGCGAGGCCCAAGTCCCAATACTATATATGACCGACGCAAAAATATACCCGATAGACCGGGGCCCAACTTTAATTGGAATTCAATTTGGGTTATGTTACCCAATCTTAGCCAGGCCTAAGTCCCAATACTATATATGACTACAATTTTTTTTCAAAAATTATTAGACATTGAGCCGGCCCAAGAGCCATAAATTTAAATTGGAGTTTACTCAGGCTTAAAATAATGGATTTTATCAGGCCCAGGCCCTACGCCAAATGAGACAAAAGTAGGCCCTGTCCTGGACTTATGAACTTGGCGCCGACCTATCATGGCCCAGCTTGTGCACACCCCCTATTTTCAAGGAAGTTAATGGTTATTATCATTTGTTCTAGATTATTATTATTATTTTACTTACAATTTGTCTAACAATGGGTCCATTGGTTGTCCAGTTCAAAAAATATCCTTTTTTGACTATTTTTTAATTTTACTTAATCCATTTTCTCTAAATATAAATGCGTTAAACAAATGCATAATTAGAATTAGAAATATGGAAAATACCATTGATTTCACTAAAATCCTAAACTATACAATATGATTATGACTTTTCCTCCAAGTTGCGTATTTACATTTGTATCTTAATTACAAATGTTTAATTTTTTTTTCTTTGGTATGAACAAATGTTTAAATTTAAAACCATCCCTACATAGCCTCATTAGATTTCTTCATTCTGTTAAATGATAAAATTGTTCCCTAGGAAAAAAGTAATGCATCCTTTGGTTGCACCCATCCCCTCCGTGGCCCCTTCATAACCAACCATTCCATTCATGGATTGATTGGTCCAACTATGGATAGGTCCAGATTGATGCCTATGTTTGTCAGCTGTTGATCAAGAATCTCATTTCGTTCACCTCTTTAAGGAAGTTCGAGGGCTGTTACTAGAACAGTTATTTCTAACAAAAGCCATTTTTCAATTGAAATGAATATGGGTGCATAGTATTTATAAAATTGGAAGCTACCTACAAGGTTTGTATTTGAATCTACAATTGGATTTGTCATTTACAAATGTTTAATTTTGAACGAAATCACGGTTGATTCCTCACATTACTACTTCATAAGCCGGGAATAAGTCTATGTTGGTTGATCTGTCCTTGAAGGAGAGAAGAAGAAAATGAGCATCTGCCAGTGGCCATGGATGCAAGTAAAGCATTCTCCAACTCTTTAGACACACATCTTTGCCGCACCGATGAGACGACGTACTCCATGAAGGCCGCATCGCAAGGCAGTGTGATAGGTCCATCGCCTGGTAATCCGAACTCCTCTTCAGAAATTCTGAAGAGTTCTCTGAAGATATTGGTGGTGAGATACACCAATGGAATCACAAAACGTCTCTTATCAGCCGTGTAAACAACGAAATGGCCCTTGTCAGACACCAATTCGCTACTGTGCCATTGGAGACCCCTACGATTTTCAGTTCTTGGTATTGAGATTCTTTTCCTGCCCATGGAAGCCAATTTCTTCCACTTCCTTGCCATGGCAATGAGCTTCTTGTGGTTTATCATGGTTTTTGAAGTTGGCTTTGAGGGAAAGACTTTGAGCAACGAAGTGATTAAGAGCTTAGAATGGAAGGGAGATTGTTTTGTTGATGGAGAAGGCAATGGGGGGTAGCCTCATTATATAGAATTGCAGGAGAAGATGGAACTTTCAAGACTTGGACAATAGCTATCCTTGTGTTGGGTTGCATGGGATGCAAAACCATGTGATGATTTTGACTACACGGACTGATATGGATGTGGAGATGTTCGGATTTGGTTGTCGGCTATTGTTCATTAAACTGGGTCCAATAAATCAAAGTGCCAACTCATAAGAACATGGAAATGTCTACAACCCATCAATGACTAGAAATTATATTGTGAGAGGCAACATCATTAAGAATTAAATCCATTTTAACAACATAACGAGGCAACACAGAGTTATGTTGATGATGTTGGTAGTGGGGTAAGTCTTTTGCTGTCAGCACTTTGGCAGTTGGTACGTTGCTGTTTGGTTCTCTAAGCTATTTTCACCAAATTATTAGTTTTTATTGTGATTTCCTTGAAGGAAATTAATAGATGATATTTTCATGAATATATATAAAATATCTAACTACTTATCGGAGATTTGTTTTTTTTTTAGAAAATATTGTTGAAATATAAAGCATATTAACTCTTACCTCTTCTCTAACCTTAGGGTTTTAGGAAATTAAAGACGGTATATTGTTCCATTAAAGATGGCATCGGACCATGTTTTAGTAATTATAACCTCTTCTATAATCTAATGGTTTTAGGAGAGACTGTTAATTGCTTTATTTAAGAAATATACTTAAAAATGCAGTTAAGAACGCATGTATTGAGATCTTAAGAATTTTTTTTTTTTTTGATAGGTGATCTTAAGAAAATTGAATATAGAATTTTATTTGATTCAATATGACTTCGGATTTGATTTAGTTTCTATTTTCTTTGTTGTAATTATCTATCTAACCCCTAGTTAGAGGCAATGTTCAAGACATGGAAATCACTCAATAGAAGATCTTCTTTGGTTTCCTTAGGAACAAACCAAACCATTTTTATTTATGCGAAAAAAATGTGAAATTTCAGTTCAGATATATTCAGTTTATAGGAAAAATTTTGGTCTTCCAAGGGTAAAAATTAACGAAGTGCTTGAAAATAAAAATAAAAATTCGTGTCAAGATCGTCTACCGCCGGTAAAGTACCTATAATGATGCCATGCAAGATGTAGACAAAGTATCAAATTCGGTGGCTATTATCTATATTTTTTGGATCCTCTTTCATCAGCCATAACATATAACTGAAGTTTTGTTAGGTAATGGAATATAATGGGTATATATCGGGGTAATATAATAATAGAAAAGTCATGTTGTATTCCTATATGTCACTACAATATTGAAATCTTGTTTTTAATTTTTTCATCTGTGGTTCAAAACGATAAGTTTGGATCTTGCAAAACTTTGGTTGGTTAGTAAAAGACCAACGCAATTGTTTCACCGGAGATAATCCTTTTGTAATCATTAGTAAATTATCGTAACTATATAGTCAGACAATTGTGGTTATAAGTATTAGATTATTATTGACAAAATTACCACAAAATTGTATCCATTAAAGTACATGGACTGTCCTAGGGGTGTCAACGAGCCGAGCTGAACTTTGGTAAACTCAGCTAGGGTTTGTCACATGAACGCCAAGCTTAGGCTTGGCTTAGGCTTGTGATGGTAGGCTCAGGCTTGGTTCAGCTCACCAGGGAAAAAAAAAAAAAAACAAGTCCAACATCCTAATGGCTCATTAACGTAGTTTGTCTTATTTAAACATTACTATATTATAAGGTTTATCAACAAAACAAAACATTATTATTATAATGTATAATACTATTCTAAAATTATTAACCAAACAAAGTTTTTAACAAGTGTAGACATCCAAAATTTGTACAAGTTACAAATAAGAGTTTATACCCTCACAAATGTGTACAAAAGTCAAAAAGTCACATATGGGCCTCACATTCATAAGATAAGCCCAATTGAAGGGATAAATCCATTGGGCCTGGTCCGGGTTTCAAACAATAACCCATAAGACCACCAAGCCCACACATGTCTCAGTTCCATTAGCTGACCCAAAAACCCAGCTAGTATGGGACCCACATGAGAGAGATTTGAATAAAATCAAATTTAGATTCTCTTGGATAAAAAAATGAAGGTTATGTCTCTCATGGAAAACAAATAATTCCATAAATCGCACTTTTCTCCAAGCAAGAAATGTGCAATCACTCTTTTAGACTAAAAATGATAAGAGTATCCAATCAACATCCAATCAAAGGTTTTGGCAAGATTCTAACCTAAGTCTATAAATACCTTCATCTTACATAAATAGAGGATCTTTGGTTAAAAACTTGAAAAAAAAAGCTCTAGAGAGAAGAAGACTCGTAAAGCATCTCCAGAACTCTCCAAAAGCTTGAAGACTCAAGGCATACTTTCCGGTTTCTCCATCAACAATAGTTTATTGTTCAGAGATATGCCACAAATCCGGCCCTAAGAGCAAGATTCACGATGTTTCTTTCCTTTTTGGATTAAGTGCAAAGCCACGAAAAGAAGTGATTCTCCTACAGTCAAGCATCATCAACACCTGAATTCAAGAAACATGCCGTCAGGCCTTTGGATTCCGTCTACAAAGAATCAGAGGTTTTATTCTTTTGTAAAAGAGTATAAAAATCAAATAGATTGTACCCATTCATTTATTGAATTTGTTACATTTATTTCGTGTTGCGGATTTATGCACGAAATTTGTGTCTACAACAAGTTGAGCTTTTAGCGAGCTGAGCTTAGTAAAAGTCGATTGACTTAGGGTCGGCTCACCAAGCTTAAATTGAAGCTCAAGCTTGGCTCCTAATGAGCTGAACTCCCAGCCAAGCTGACCTAGCTTGGTTCATTTGACAGCCTTACCCCC
>JAOXJP010165874.1:0-12782 GCA_025762735.1 Platanus orientalis
TTGTCAGACCACATGTCATGCACTTATTGGTAATGGTGTGGTACTTGTCCATTCAGACTGGAGATGATTCTAAATCGCGGTGCAGTGGATATCACCCCTCCACCATCCCCCCATTGAGCGGGGCTGACATCTTCTACGTCACCCCCATTGTGAGCCACTTAATGGCTACACAAAGAGAGGGGGGGGGGGGACGTCGCACAAGGGGGGTGGCGTAGAGGATATCAGCAAATGCTACGAGCTTTCCCTAAAGGATGAACAAAACAAAAAGTAATGATTCGTTTAGTCGTCTACTTCTTCTCTGATTTTATAAGAGTCAAAGGCGATTGACGATGGATGATTAAGGCAGTCTTGAAAGTACACCACGTGATTGCTAGCTAGTGGAAAGTATTAAATTCCCCCGTTCGTTAGAATTATAGATCTTCTTTTCCAGCTCCATTACCGATTCATGTGACTTGTTACCAGAAGGAAAAGAAAATAGAGGAGAGGCGTCTAAACAGCTTCACCTCATTGAACTGTTTATTCAAAAATTCCCTGATGAGGATATTCGATTGATCTCTGCAAAAAATATTCTCTTTCTTCTTTCGGCTTTTAAGGTATCCTTTAATTTCTCCATGACATTTTTTTTTTATTTGTTTTTAAATCGTATAATATGATCGCTATGTCCCCCTATCTATCTTTCTACCCTTTTTTGATCCTCCTTTCGCTCTATTTATCATGTTAATTCTGTGTTCTTGTTGTGAGAACTGCGTTTTGGACACATTTATAACTGCGATTTTTTCTATATTCAATGGTAGATTTGTTTGATTTTGTTCTAGTTTGATTCTGTTTAGTGCGGAAAAACCCTAACTTTGGATGGTTTTCGGACTTATAGGAGAAAATGTTGGTTTTGCCTTTAGCTCGACTTTTGTTTGTTCTTTTGCTTTTTGGTGGAATAAAATTGTCTTCATCTCTCTCTCTCTCTCTCTCTCTCTCAAAAAAAAAAAAAAAAATCCGTTAGTAGACATGTCAGAAAATTGAGCGGTAATTTGTTCCCCCAATTTTCTTTTTTAAAGGATGAGACAAGGTAGACTTAGTGTATTTTAGATTTGATGGGGAGATTTAACTGATAAGCAACAACTCCTATTCGCTTGATCACTTTATAAGGCCCATAAAAGTGGGGATAATTTCATAGAAAAGCTAGAACACTAATGAGCACTTGCTGATAAGGTTGCAAATGCAAAAGATCGATTCATCAACTCAAAATTCTCGCTTAATATTAAGTTTGCTTGTTGCTTCATACAAGCTTGTGCCCCATGTAGGTGTGTCTTTAAGGAGTTGAGAACATTATCTCCATCTCAAAAGGTCACAATCAACTTGATGCACAATTGAGGACCCATGTGAGTATGAAGTGATGAGAGGGAGAGACTTGCGTCTACTACCTTGAATGATGTTTTCTTGGTCTAGTGACATGTAGTGTTATACCACTACTTTGACCATGGAAGCAATCGAACCCACTCTGAAAAAGGGGTCGCTGTCATTGATAATATAACTCGGCATTTCTGTGCAATTTGAAGATGTTATCAATGGAGACTCATTAAGGCGATCCACAACCACAAAAATTGCATTCATCTCTATGCCTATGAGAAGGCGGAAAGCCATCACAAAATCCTTGGAGATGGTCTGTCCAAACCTGAATCATAATAGGCAATAGTTAAAGCAAGCTTGGGCTAGCTATTGTCTCACCCTTATTCCTCAAGAAAACATCACATTCTTCTGTAAAGCACTTGATTTTTTTCCCCTCCATTCCTTGCCAATAAAATGCTTGTGAGATGCGTTTATAGGTGCAAAGGAATCTAGAGGGATCAATAGATGGGGATGCATGTAGTTCTTGAAGTATTATGAGCTTTTAGGTAAAATTGTCTTTCAATACAATTTTGCCATTGTACCTCGGGTTTCTTCCATCCCATGTACAGTAGGGCCTAGTAGGATCCTGTTGTAGCTTCTAAATAAGGCAAATAAGGCTTTGTGTTGTGAGTTCATCCAAACACTCCTTGATCTCTTTAATGTCATTACATGGAGGCTTTGATATACAGCTGCTAGATGGGCTTGTTCTAGAATATGGGATAATACATTTGCCACAATCTACTCAATTTTTGTAGATTAACAACTTAGAGATGCTCTATATAAGAAATATATTTCTCCAATATATATTTCAAACTCTATGGTCGGTCTAGATTTAAAAATTGACGAAAAATGAAGTATGATCTCCACTTTTGGACTCTAAATTATAGAAACTTGCTAATTTTAGAAACTTCTTAAAACCTAAGAGACTTGCTAACCAAACTTTTCTAAACTCTAAGACTTATAAATAATCAATTTTCCTAAAATTTAAACTATTAACTACTAGAAAACAAAGTGGCTGTCTACTAGCTTGTGTGGGGCCCCATTTGTTGACTTTGGAGGTTCACTAAATGACAAAATAGTGAACTGTAGATCAACACACAAAATTCCCTACATTGCTCTTGACTTTTGGCCTTATTACATAATTCCCATGCATAAAAGAAAGCCTAAACTACCATTGACACAAAAGGCCTTATTACAAAATTATCCCTACACCCCTTGAACACCTAAATAACCCACATAAACATACATAACTTGAATCTTGCTCTCTTGTGTGGTGGTATATACAAGAGCCTTTTCTTATCCGCATCATTCTCCAGTGGTGGGGAGAAATTCGATTTCGAATTTGAGATTATCCAACATTCTTCATCGCTTCCAATGGCATGATGTAGATTCTTGAAAAATGGAGGATTATGTGGTGGAGATCCGACAATGGAAGATTCGCATGTGCTCTTAGGTTGCTTGGACCTGGATCGCTTCCGAGCTTTTGCTTGAGTTGGAATCTTCTCAGGCTTAGGTGAAGTTTGATATTGAGTAATGATTTGCAACATGGTAAGATGAGGAGGTTTAAAGATTGAGTCTTTACAACAATTCTTTTGCCTTGATCTCTTCATTTTTCTGGTCTTGGACTTTTTTGAGCTTCAAGTTGGCTTTGAGATTCGGCCTTTTGATTTGAAATTGGAGAAGATGTAAGGATCCGAAGTCGTTCTTCTCATTATGTTTTGTGTTATTCCCATTCAACCTTATATTTTGCTTTTATAGCCCTCATCTGATCAAACGCTTTCTGAATCTCTTGAGTTGCTGCACAAACATTTTCTTGTATTTCAATTGCTTTTCGCTTTTGTTTTTCTATTTCTTGAAGCTGTTGTTGAAGAACTTCACACTTCTTTTGGAATATCAAATAAAGGTAGTTGTCTTCGTAGTCAAATGTAAATCTATTTAGACGTGATATTTTTGCTTTCGCTTCAGCAAGCTCAACCTTAATTTGACTTTTTGGCTTACACTTCAACCTTCATTCATAATTTTGTTAGAAATCAAGATCATAGTAGATAGTATAATAAAACGCTATAGATTTTCAATTTCCATCTAATAATCCGTAGGAACCCAACTAGATAGCAATTAGTTTGGACCGCTCTGATACCAAAATTGATGTAGGATATAACCAAAAGCTTCATAAAGTTGTTAGTTTAATAATGTAGAAGCAACTAGAATTCAAGAATTAATTTGAAACACATCAAGTAGCCACAAAATAGGGGAAATTAAGAAATAAAATAATAGAATAGATGTTAGAATGAAATAGAATGGAAGATAGGATGAAAGGAGAGAAAATGAAACCCAAAGGGCAATTTTGGAATTTTTGGGCAAAACCCACAAAATTACCAAAATACCCCTGGGTGTGGTCAGAAAATTCTGAAACTTTCCAGATATTTTCTGACGTGCACTAGGGTTCTACATTTCAAATTTCAAGGAATTTCGATAAGATTTGATTTAGAAAATTATATAAAAACTTGGTCCACATGTAACTTGAACAGGAAAACACCCAAAACCAGTGGGTATAAACTTGAATTTAAAGAGACAAGAAGGGGATATAGAGGGGTTTTGTAGAGGATCCACAAGAGATCGAAACCCTATCAAAGAATTAAACAAATATAGAGATGAGGAAGGGGTGATTTTCTGGTTATATTAACCCAGAAAATTTCAGCATGAAGATGTTAATGATGGGTGATGAAAACAGCACAGAGAATTTTATAGAAACATGGATTTATAGAGGGATTCAAATAGAAAACACTGCCTAAATGATTTGAGGAATGAATACCTATTTTCCATACTTGAATCAATCCAAAATCCAGTCCTTTAATAGAGTAGTTTGTTGCTGTCCAGATTTCTGCCTTTTTCACAGATGCATTAAAGGAACACAAAGAATAATAATAAGATGAAGAAGAAGGAGAAGAAGGCTGAGTTTACAAGAGAAGAGAATAAGCATAAAGAAGAAGATGGGAGAACATGGAAGAAGATGGAAGAAGAGATAAGAGGGGAGCTTTAGATTAGGTGTCACCCTTGGGAGAGAAGAGGAGGCCCATGGCGAGGTATGGGAGACCACCGAAATTTGCACACAAACTTTGATTCAATCTTCTTCACTATAAAATATGGGGGAAGGGGGTGCCTTTAAATAGGCTTAACTAAACTCAAAATTATAGAAACTTGCTAATTTTAAAAACTTCTTAAAATCTAAGAGACTTGCTAGCCAAATTTTTCTAAACTCTTAAGACTTCTTAATAATCAACTTTCCTAAAATTTAAACTATTAACAACTAGGAAACAAAGTGGCTGTCTACTAGCTTATGTGGGGTTCCCTTTGTTGAGTTTGGAGCTTCACTAAATGAAAAAATAGTGAGCTGTAGATTAGTACATAAAATTCCCCACATTTCCCTTGGCTTTTAGCCTTATTATATAAAATCCATGTATAAAATAAAGCCTAAACTACCCTTGAACACCTAAACCCACATAAACATACATGACTTGAATCTTGCTCTCTTGTGCTCTCTTGTGTGGTGGCACATGCAAGAGTCTTTTCTTGTTGTCCGCATCACTTTTCCTTGCCTTGGATTGAACTGGAGATTAGGTCCTACTTAGGCAAAGACTTGATTTTGGGTTTGGGATCAAATGGTGAAGATGTAACCCTTTTCTTGCTCTTGGTGTCTGACTTCTAATCTGGATCTTGAAAGGCTTTAAGAAGATGAATGTGGACTGATGTTGGTGATGAAGATGCAATAACCTTAGCTTGTTTTGCTTCTTACTCCGCTTTGAACTTTTCTCATTCAACCTTGTACTCTTTAAACTCAGCATTAAATTTTGCAAACTGTATCTACAAGGCACTACATAGAGCACTTATATGATCATACCTCTGCACTTCTAGTTCATGAAGTCTGTGTTAAATAATTTCACTGTCTCTTTTGGAAATTGGATAACACCACTTGTCCGGAGTGGAATAGGATCTATCCATGCGTGACATTTCTGCTACCACTTCAGCAAGTTTGATCCTAACCTGACTTTCTGACTTACACTTCAATTCTCGCCCGTACTTTTTCCATGTATAAGTGATGCAGGCATATAGTTTGAAGTGGGGACTCACATGTGTAGTAGCAAAGAGAGATTATGTGGTGCATATTGGAGCAACATTATCTTTAATTTGAGTTAGATTTTTATTAAGATTTCATTTATTCCTTTTATTTTCTCTTTTGGAGGATTTATTTTTTTCTCTTTTGGGAGATTTTATTTTATTTTATTCTCTTTATTTCTTTATTTTTTGGTGAATTTTATTTTATTTATTTCTTTTTATTTTGAAGTTGCTTTTAGAGAATGATTTGCTAAGTTGTACCTACCCTAAGAGAGCAACTCGTGGGTTATAAAATAGACCTATCCCCTCTTAGTTTTGGATAATGAAATTGATGAATAAAGAATTTTCTTGCTTTCTTGCTCTTGGGTAGTGTGTTCTCCCTTTGTGAAGTTTAAAAGCCAGGAGTGGTTTTCCCCAAAAGTGGATTCCTTGGGTTTATTCAAGCTTGGTGGAGGCCAAGATCCCCTGTTTTGGGTTTGAAAAAGCTTCAAATAAGGTCTTTATCTTTTCTTTTTCTTTTTTCTTGTTTCCACTATATCACTTTGAATTTTATTGATATCCTTGGCCATCATTTTACATCATCTTTGGTATCATCTCTATTGTGCTGCATCATGTGTGAGGTTGGATAATGCATTTATTAGGGGTTCCTTGGATCTTGATGAGCTCCTATGGTCCTTGAATCCAAATTTCAAATTCTCGGTGAGCTACCTGCACAAATCACTCCTTCTGTTGGCTCCTTCTGTGGGGGGAGTTTATATTTGTATTCTTCCCATGTCAATCACTTCTCTTCTAGATGTCTGTTTCAACAATGATGTGGGCTTTTTGCCTCCTAGGGAGTGTGTGCCCCATATTGTTTGTTGGAGCTTATGGGTGGAGCGAAACACTTGTATTTTCAAGGGGAAAGAGGCTTCCATTAACCTGCTGAAGGAGAGGGCTGTAACGCATCTGTTTAGATGGACTTCTCATTTATCTAAATTTACTAGTTGTAATTTTTCTGTGTGGGATTTCAACTGGCCTTCTTTAGTCTTTAGATAGGTCCCCTGGGAAGCTTGTATTGCTCGTGCATGTTCTTTCTTTCTTTATTATTAATAATAGTTCCTCTTTACAGATAAAAAAAGAGTATGATTATGGGTTGTGGAAAGGAATCTTTTCCGGTGTCGATGCATTTGCCAATAATATTTTATTCAAGGTGAATAATGGGGAGAGGGTGAGATTTTGGCATGACCCTTGGTGTAGTAAAATGTCCCTCTTCTCAATTGTTTCCCTACCCTGTTTTCGTTGGCCACTAATAAAGATGAATCTGTGAAGGATTATCATATGATTAGATTGAGAAGCGTTTGTTACTTGTTAGTGGAATTTGCATTTCAGGCAGACCTCAATGGTTGGGAGGTGGAAGAAGCCACTAGGTTGTTGCATTTGCTTTATGGGGCTGATATTGGGGATAAAGAGGAGGAAAACAACAGGTTTTGGGCCAGTTGCAAGGATTGGTGTTTTTTAGTGCAATCCTTTTTCTCTTCCCTGGGTTCAATTAGTAGCAATTCTTTCCTGGCTGGCTTGCTGGAATAGGCTTCCAACCATGGATCTTCTTGTTTCTTGAGGATTGATTATGCTCAACCGATGTGCTTTGTGCTATCAAGAGGCCGAATTCATTAGTCATTTATTCATTCACTGTTAGGTGACTGCTATGATTTGGTATACCATTCTGCGTCGTTTTGGTTTCAGTTGGGACTTCCCTTCATTCCTTGGAAGGTCTAATTTGTGGTTGGGCTTATGGGTTGGAATGGGTCCTTGTCCATAATGGTAAATTATTTGGTTGTATTCCATCTGTTGTTTGCCGGAGCATTTGGATGGAACAAAACTCAAGGATATTTGAGTACGTGATGTGAAACCACATCAGATATTTGACAAAGCTATGGCTTTGGTAGTCTGGTGGGTGTCTTTGATTCCCTCACAAGGTTCAAAATGCCGGTGTCGGTGGAAATGTCGGTCAGGCCAAAATAAGACATGTATCGGAAACGTCGGAAAGAAATATTGTAAAAATCGTGGAAACTTAGGAAACATATTCTAATCTAACTACATAAGCGTAAGGGATCAAATATATTCATTAGGAATGATAGCTTATTTTAGTGCACTTGTATTATAATATCCTTTAAAAGTATACATGTATATATAATGGTTGACAAACATATTATGTTATAACCGGATAAATACAAGGGAACAAGTAGATTCTCTTCATTTTCTTCTTTTTTCTCTTCTCATTCTTTTTTCCCTCCTTTTGCTTTCTTTGGAATTTATAGTTTTTCATATTATTTTTTAGCATAACATAATGTCGACATTAGATTTATTGGAAATAATAATAATAATAATGTCGACATTAGGCAATAATACACCGCAAAAGGGGAATATTCGCTCAATGCATCGACATTGTACATCATGTCCACCGAAAATTGAAGTTTTATAATGTATTTAATGTTTCATGTCGGTATAGGAATATGTCATGTTGGTCCTAGTAGACATGGATATATGTCGGGAGACATATAAGACATTTCGAGACATTTGATACCATGTTTCCTCATTTCAAGGGATCAAATTCCAAAATTGGATGTTTGATTGGGAATCCATTGTATTTTGTTTGTACGGTTGGCTTTTGCGGGGTTCAGGGTGAGATATTTTGTACTCATGCTTGTAGTCTGTTTTGTTCCCTCTCTTCTTTATTAAATTTCCTCATTTATCAAGAAATTAAAAAAAAAAAAAAAACAAGCATTATTGGAGTTGGGGGTGAGTTCAGTACAGCTTTTCTTTTTTGCTTCATGAACCGTCCAAGTATTCATTGTATACAACTTGCTTGGTCTCTGTGAGTTGCCTGTTATACAATTTGACCAGATGT
Source organism: Platanus orientalis (assembly GCA_025762735.1). Classification (NCBI taxonomy): domain Eukaryota; kingdom Viridiplantae; phylum Streptophyta; class Magnoliopsida; order Proteales; family Platanaceae; genus Platanus; species Platanus orientalis. The sequence goes on from JAOXJP010165874.1 coordinate 8,384, forward strand.
TTCTCTTTCTGCGTGCTAAGTGTTGGCATTTTATTTCGTCCTCTTAAATACTGATTATAACATGCTTCAGAGTGAGGGTCATCGCCAAATATTGACAAAAGAGCTTGAAGCTGTGGGCTTGCGTTTGAACAAGAGACCGCCTCAAGTAAGACTGTCCCTTCTACCATGTTTGTGTCTATTCCAAAAAAAGAAAAAAAAAAGAAGAAAAGAAAAAGAAGTCCACATATTTTATTAATGCTTAAATTTTTTTTGGATAATTTATATTAATGCTCTTATACCTTTCTTCATTCATTCTTCATGTATCTGATTTCCTGTTTTTTGTGTGTGTTTGTTTGTTTTTGTTTCTGATGTTGAGGTAGTTGGGATAAGGCTTTGTTTCTCGACTGTGTTTTATTTATGGGTTATTCAGTTACTTGATCTAATTATCAATGGAAAAGCTTCCATCTGGTTCACAATCTCTCTGTTGATGAGTTCCCACAAGGAGGATAGGCTCATTTTTTGTCTTGAGATTTGAAAGGGCAGGCTTTGTTTGGGCTTGAGACTTGCTTTTTGCCTTGGCCTTTAGGTTGGGTGGCAAGCTCTTTTGGGAAATTTATTCAATGCAATTGTTTGGGCTTCAGGTTGCATATGCCTTGACCCTTTTTGGAGTTTTGGGATTTCTGATTGGGATCCCCTTTCACCCAGGAGCTGCTACTAATTTAGTTGATTCTTTAATCAAAATTGGTCTCATAGTGTGAATATGGCGGGCATTATTGTTCTGTATCTTATTGTTACTTGTCCAAAAATATCTGCTCAGTTGTTGAGCTTTTACTAGAACTCAGCCAGGTCAAACTTGGCAATTTCATGGCCAATTTCTAGTCTATTTAGTCCCATAAACATCAAGTCAAGTAATGCATACGGGATTTCTTTTGTCCTTTTTTTTGTGGTGGGTGGTGGGGGAGGGGCAAAAATATGCCTGTAGCAACACAAAATCGTTATTATTCTGTACTTTGTATGGATCTTTGTCTTCACTTCATGCTTATTCATTTATTTTCAGATATACTTCAAAAAGAAAAAGACTGGAGGCATATCTTTCAATACTACAGCACCTTTGACACATGTGGACGAGAAGCTTTGTTATCAAATTCTTCATGAATACAAGATACACAATGCAGAGGTACCCTTTTTTTTTTTATTTCCATTCCTGTAGTTCGATAACTTTGTACATGAGATTCAGAAAAAAAAAATGTAGATATAAGAATAATGAACTGAAGTAGAAGAACCATTGGAGGAATATAATAGTTGCATTCTTTGAGACTTCTACTAGGTATATGATTTACCATTTCTGTATAATTTGGTTCTGCAATTGCTCAAGATTGAAGGACTACTTTTGTGCTAGAGTAGGTGGCGAGGAAACATGCTAGATCTTGCTATTTTTGTTGATCATATTATTGATTCTAGGGTTATCTTTTTATTTTTGGATAAATAACAAATTTATTAGAGAAAAAAAAAAAAAGAAAGACAAAGAAAATAGAGTACAACAAGGTGAGGAACCGCCGGGCTAAAAGCCACCAGCCAAGGAATCCGGCATTACATTAGAAGAGAAAAAGCCATTTAATCCCCACCACCCACTTAGATTAGCATACTTCCAAACTCCTTGAGAAGATCCTTGACTCCAACCAATCACCGCTTTAGAGTCTCCTTCAACCACCCCAATATTATTCACCCCACCCCAATCTTTTTGAATTCACGTAAACCCGTGATGAGCCCCATCACCTCAGCTTTTGTAGAATCCTCGTACTTAATTGGACCAGCATAAATTCGGATCATCTTCCCGAGATGGTCTCTGATCACTCCCCCATGATGAGGACACCATGTCACGTGGTGTTCATAAAGTCTATCAGAGGATGAAGAAAGACACTTTGACCATTTAGATGGAATAAGAGCCATTTTGGGTAGATTTATATACTTTCTATTTAGGACATGTGGGGACATGCTTGTATGAGTTTTATTTTAATTTTATGTTTAGTTTTATTTATATTTTGTAATAAGGCCTCATCCTAGCCCACCATACTTGACTTTTCTCCACCATAGCCTACTATACTTGACTTTTCTCCACCATAACCCACTACACTCGACTTTTTTCAACCATAACCCACCGTAGCCCTCCATAGCCTACCATACTTTTGACTTTTCTACACCATAGCCCACCTTAGCCCTTTATAACCCACTATACTTTTGACTTATCTACACCATAGCCCACCATAGCCCATTAGACTCTTCTATTGTAGTTTGTTTTATTTGAGTGATTATATGCCTATTTATAGGCCTAAGATGATGAGAATGAAACAATGAAGTTGAATAAAAAAGTCTGTGCTTTTTTGTTGGTGTTTACCTCTTCTAAGTCTTAGCTATTCTTGGAGCTTTGGTTGGTGATTTCTCACTCAAGCTACCTTTTTTTTCTTCTTTCTTCTTTATTTTCTGGTTTTATCTTCCATTAAAGCTTGCTATCTAGACCTGAACCTGCCATACATCCACTCGGTTGCACCTAAGAATCCATCTCCATCTTTAAGGCTTATCCCATATTCACCCCTATTGCTACCAGATTCTTCTAGCAGCCCCGTACTGCATTACCCCATAGCCACTTCGACCCGGGTTACCCATAAAAGAACCATCAAAATTGAGTTTGTAGAATCCCGACGGAGGAGGCAACCACTCTGTATGAATAAAACTCTCCTTATAAGGGATGGATTGAATGGAAGTAACCTAATCTCTAACAAAGTCTAACACTGACACGCCATGGAGCGCCTTATCAACAAAAGTCCAACGTCATACTTCTCTAATGATATTATCAATAACATCCCTTTTGGATTTATAAATCCCATAAAAAGATCCTCCTATTTCTTTCCTACCAAATGCCCCAAATAACTGTATAGATCAAGCAGGCTTAGAAAAATTTTCCTCTTTCCCCAATACCTAAAATATTCCATTGAAAAAGCAGCTCCACCATATCTTTTGGCATAACCCAAAGCTGGCGATCCCAGACAAGAAAAAGGCTCACACTTTAGTTGAAAAACTGCAATGAATAAATAGATGATTAGCAGTTTCTCCATTCTTCTTGCATAAAACACACCAGCTTGGGGAAAGAACTATGTAAGGTCTCCTTTGCAACGTGTCCATAGTATTTATGCGGTTAAGTGCCATTGACTTAGAGAAAACTTTAACCTTGAGAGGAACCTGGGGTTTTGAACAGGAAAGGAGAAGGAATACCAGTGGCGTAAATTAAGGAAAAAAACATAGACTTGGAGGAGAAAAAACCTGTGGAGTCAAAAGTCCAAATTTTTTAATCTGGAAAATAGCTAGAAATAAACACATATTTTAGGTTCAATGTGAGATTCCCTAGCATCTCCACTTCCCAATCATAAAGAACTCGAGAAAACTCTAAATTCCAAGAGAGACTTGAAGGGGAGCTAGATAGGACCTCTGAGATCAAGGCCCTTTTATTTTTCAAAAGTCTAAATAATCGTGGATAAACCACAAAGAGGCATTGATCCCCCCATCAAAGGTCTAACCAAAACCTGATAGAAGCTCCATTACCTACAAAAAAGCGGGTATTATGAAAGAACGAAGGGAAAACAGAGATGATGTTCTTCCAAATAAGAGATGTGAACCGCGATGATGAGGGATTAACATCCCACCCATCAAGATGATGTCCATACTTGCTAGAAATAGTGGATTGCCATAAATTTCCTATTTCAATAGGGAAATGCCATAACCACTTATCCAACAAAGCGATATTCCTCTCCTTCAATTTGCCAATACCCAGCCTCCCAAACTTCTGATGCTTACAGACCTCCACCCATTTGATCAAATGATCCTTTTTACCCATTCCTCCATCCCACAAAAAATTCCTTTGACATTTCTCCAATTCATGCACCACATTAGATGACATCCTGAATATAGACATATAGTAAACTGACATATTAGACAAAGCAGCTTTAATTAAAGTTATCCGACCCCCCAACGATATGTAAGATTTTTTCCAACAAGCCAACTTCTTCTCAACCCTTTCCACCACAGGATCCCAAAACGAAATGGACTTTGGATTTCCTCCCAAAGGAAGACCTGGATATTTCAAAGGTCACACATCCACTTTGCATCCAAAAATTAAAGCATAGCGATCAAGGTCCTCCTTATTCACTCCAATGTCCGCCAAGCTAGATTTGCTAAAATTGACTCGGAAGCCTAAAATGATCTCAAAAATCTTAAGGATATGCTTCAAGTTCACCACCTGTTCCTCTGAATTTTTTATAAAGCACATTGTATCATCTGCATATTGTAAATGAGAGATGCAAAGATCATCCCTTCCAACACAAAAACCCTCGATTAAGGATGCCGAAGAAGCGTTGATCATTAAGGC
>JAOXJP010165885.1:0-26810 GCA_025762735.1 Platanus orientalis
AGTATGGATTAGTGAGATCTACAGCTCGTAAGTAGGTACATAAAACCTATTACAAAAATTGGACTGATAAAACACGAATCTTTTGATATAAAATACTAAATATATCTTCATTTAAAATACATACCAATTTCTAATGTGTAAACATGTGCTAATGTACATACATCCTCTACTAGTAAACACAAGATCTATATATTCATCATCATGATTCATCGTACAGGAACTATGCATAGTAATTCACATGATTCTATTTATACATAGCATTCTTCTCATATCTACATTTGATAATATATATAGCAATATGTATTTACTATCACATGGTAAATATTTCATAGTCCATCCATCGTAAAGATACCTAGTGTACATCTTAATGAATATTTATATTTATTTCTCATAGATAGACTATACTTTTCTCATATGAATATGCATATACAAATCATTTCAAGCTAGGCATGCATCATTCATAAGTAATTAGCAATCATAATAACATATTTTGCATAATGAGATATATAATTCTACTTTTTTTTTTTAACAAATCTATCATTACCTTAATACTTGTCATTCATCTTCTTACTTGTTAATTATCATTCAACATGTCTTCACTTATTACTTATTGGCTTCCATTGTCCTTATTTTCATATTTACTTATCACTTTTTATTAGTCATTTAACACTTATCATTAATCTTCATATCATTGAATTATACCCCAATGGGAGGACCATTATACATCTTCATTTTTCATACATAATTTAGGTACCTATATGTCACATGTCAAGTATTATAAGTCACATGTTAACCCATAAGGGATCTCTATCACATAATGAAACCTAATGCAATTAAAAGATGAAAGGTTTTCCATTAAATACAAAATACATAACCTATGTAAGGGTCTTTAACATTACATATCATATAAACAATATAAGGTCTTCGTCAAAGCAAATCACATAATCCATACAAAGGTCTCCGACATAGTATATCATGTAAGGAATACAGAAAATTAGTTTTTAGGTCAAATTTGGGGGGACTATTCCGGGACCCAAACCTGTTCTAATAATTATGAAATTTTTACTACATGTATGCTATCTATCCAGGAACCTACCATAAATATTTGGGACCATTCTAATCCCTACAAAAAGAAAAGAAAATTACATAAGGTGTTATGGTAAAAAATAAACTCAGTAAAGACATGTTTTGTCTCCACTATATAGCCCCTTTCAAGAGGTAATCATGGGATATGTATTACACCTCATAGCAGTATGTAGAACATGAAAATTAAAATGATTAAATTTAACCTAAGATTTAAATAAGAAAGAGGTTTTAGGTTTACCTCTATCAAGGGTTGGGGTTAAGGTTAGTACCTTGGTTGTTCCTCTCTTTTCTTCTCTTCTTTTTCTTTTTTTTTTTCTCTCCGATTTTTCCTCAAAAAATCCTCCTTATTGTGTACAAAATTGGAGCTATTTATAGGAGTTTAGGGGTGTGATTTAAGGTCTAAGATGAATCCTCAAGCCATGGAGGATCAAGGGCCAAGATTATATAGTTTGGAGGTCAAGGCACTTCTCCCATCGGTTGAGAGCAACCAAGGGTCAAGATTAAAAGATGAATGGATAAGTGATTGATCAAGGGCTAAGATTAGAATTAGGGTTTTCCAAAATGAGTGGCTATGATATAGTTTAGGGGTTATGGGGATCAAGGGTGAGAGATGACACTTAGCTTATCGTCTACTACCTTTGATTAGTTGAGAGTAATCAAGGGATGAGATGACTTGTGCTAAATGTGAGGTTAAAGATGAATTATATGCATTATTGAAATTCATATAATTGATCTTAGAGGGGTTCATAGGGGTGCACAAGATTTAGGAAAATCAAGGGTGGGAGATGAAACTTGGCTTGTCATCTACTACCTTTGAATAGTTAAAAGCAATCAAGGGATGAGATGATTTATGCTAAATAAGGAGTTGGAGATGAATCATATGAATTATTGAAATTCATATGATTAATCTAAGAGGGGTTACCTGGGGTGCACAAAGGGGATCCTCATCTAAGGGTTAGAGATTAAAGCTCTTGTTGTAAATACATTAATACGCATTAATGAGCCAAAGTCAAAAGTCTTTGGCTCATTAATGTCTAATGATGAAATTTTAGGGGAAACATCCCCTTACTGTGCAACCCTCCTTTTTAGGTTCCCATGTTTGAAAACACGCAAACTCAGAGTACATCTTTAAAGTCTCAGATACTTCAGCCGTACCATGAGTAGATTTGTTGAGAGATGGCGCATCATCTCCAATTGATTAATTTTAGAGTGGTCATGAGTTGCATTTCCCAAGAGATGATGCATCATCTCTGATTGATGGATTCTAAAGTGGTTTTGGATGGCATTTGTCGAGAAATGATGCGTCATCTTCGATTGATTGATTTTGTTGTGGATAACATTTATTGGGAGATGATGCATCATCTCCGATTGATTGGTTTTAAGGTGGCTGTGAGTGATTGAATGCTGATTGATTTGTAGGTGGCCTGAAATGGCCAGATTAATTGAATTATTAGGAAATGATGCATCATTTTCATTGATTTGTTTTGAGTGATATTGGACGTATTTTTGACAAAAAAGGTTTTGAGCAGAGATGAATTGAGCATCACTCCTAAGCATTTGACTTGAGCTTGAGTGATTTGTAATGCATCTTTGCTAAAAAGATTTAGGCTAGAGATGAGTTAAGCATCACTCCTAAGCATTTGATTTTAAAACAAGAGGTAACACATGCTGACTTTTGAATGTGCTAAAGCTCATCAAGAAATGATCTATATCACCTCTAATTATCTGTTAAAGCACGTTCATTTGTTGAAAGATGATATAGATGGTCTCTAACTACTCACTTTGATCAAAGAGCCATGTTTGTGTTGTGCTTAGTCCAATTATGGAGGTGGTTGTCACGGGAAGCCCAATCAGATTCCTATTACCTTGTGGAGTCTATACGGTGTGTCTTACCTAGATATGATGTCATGTGACATGTTGCAGTCAAGATTTTAGGATTATTGGTGGAGCATGAGATTTGAGAGCCTGAGAAGATGTGTTCATGGAGCTCTCTACTGTGTTGGCATCTGCAACAGCTCTTGGACTTGGTTTTTCTTGAGTGGCATGTAATGTCTAAACTAGCCATGTTGATTATTATTTATTGTACTTTTAGAATTCTACTACTAACGGTCATGCCTCTACTGCTCTAAGATCAATGAGGACATTATTTATGGAATAAAATGCAGTTTGGGTTATGGGTTTGAATGGAAGGTGTGAAAGGCCCAAAATAATCATTAGTTGTCAAGTTTTATCTCATTTGTTCAATGATGAAGAGAGGTCTTGAATTGCAGGACAAAATGTGGCTTAGGATGTGGATGCCGATAAAGTTAAATGATAGGCTCAAAATTGTAGCACATCTATTAGGTTTTGGATTGTTCATATATCATATGATTTGTCTTGACTATGTATGGATGTGAGCAATTTAAAAGGCTTGAAAGATAAGTAATAGTTATCCATGTAAGTTTAAGTTTGCAAGATGTGTATGTACTTGAAGAATGTGACTAAACTTATTCAGGTTGCCTACGTATCCCAATGGAGGGACCAAGTCGAATGTAGTTCGTTGGTGAATATCTCTCATCTTTTGAGTTTGAAGGTTCCATATTGAGGATAGATTTTGAAATGAAGTAGTTGATTGGAAATCTTTTGTTTTCTTCTATTTTTTCTTTCCTTTTTTTGCTTTTCTCTTTTTTTTTTTTTTTGGTTGAGGATGCTTCTTTTGATGATAACTACTACAATAAGAGAGGTTTAATGAAAACCTTATCTGAAAAATGGTTCCTTCTATAAAAATGGATTGATAGTGATGACTGCTTGAACACATAATGGATTTATTTATTAGTTTTATCTTAGAAAATATGGAAGAATGAACAGGATATGAGATGACTTGAGAGCTTGTAGAATATGTAAATTATTGAAGATAATTTGATTGAAATGATTTTATGTTTTTATTGATTTTGTTATTGCATAACATTGGTTGATTGATTTTTAATGGTTTATATATCTCTTAAAGATGTAAAAATTGGTGAGAAATAAATTTGAAAACAATTTTTTAAGAGATGCTTTTATTTATTTTTCTTATATACAATATAGTTTGATTTTAGGAAATATGAATGAATGAATGATGAAATGAGATGAAAAATAGCTTGGAAGTAGATAAAAAAATGTTATAAATAATTTGAGAGATCTAATTTTATGTTTTGATTTATTTCGCCTATATTTTAAATGGTTTGATTAGTTTGCATTTTGAAAACATGAATTAATTTATATTTGTAGAATTTGGTAAAGTGTTTTGTAATTTGAAGGAATGAATGATTTGTATTTATCTTGAGAAATAGATAGCTATAAAATTTTAAAAACTTTATAAATTTACAAAAGTTAAATATGAAGGAATAAATGGCTTGTATTTATTAAACATATAGAAATGAAAGACGTTTTAAAATTAGGTAGAACACAAAAAGCTTAAAAAATGTTTTAAAGTTAAATATGGATGAATGAATAATTTGCTTTTACCCTAATGTGATAAGACATTATTTAAGTTTTGATTTATTCTTTTTATGTACAACATGGTTTTATTAGAATTAATGGAGGTAGTTAGTTTTTTTATAAGGTAATTTGGAAGTAGATGAAATACGGAATTTTTAAAAATGTTCTACCTAAAAGTAAAACAATTTGGAAGAGTGGATTTTATAATTTTTTTTTCTGGTGCAATGGTTTGATTAATGTGGAGTAGTTAGCTAACCCTATGAAATATGAAAGAATGAGTGATTTATATCTATACAAAAAATGGGATGAGAAATACTTTGAAAATAGATAGAATTTGAAAAGAGTTTTAAATGATTCGAGCAATATGATTTTATATACAAAATGATTTGATCAGGATTAATGGGGAGTGAATAATTTGACTTTGAGATATATAAATTAGTATGAAAAAGGAGGTGACACATATCTGGAAATAAGTAGAATATGGGAAACATGAAAAATATTTTAAAACAAAATAATTAACCGTATATATATGTACATATATAAAATTAGACATAAATCATTAACTCCGTTAGTGTAAGTACAACATGACCAACCAAACATTCAGTCATCTAATGGTTAGTTGGGCCTGTAGGGGCTCAACTAACTATTGGGACTGAAAAATAGTTAGTTTAAATTTAAACATGCAAGCAGGCAAGTCCTAGATCTAGTATCTTGCCTAAGTCTAGACCATTAAACAAGTATTATGTTAGTGTCCTATAACAACTCTAGCCTACAATGAATCTAAATGCATGATATTTCAAGTAGAATCTATAAGTCAGGCGAACCAGTCTAAACTCCTCACTGAATAGATCAGATCTTGGGAATAATGACTGGTTTGGGTTGCTCAACCTGACCACACTGACGTAGTAGCCATGGCACCAGTATTATCCCCCATCCTAAATGTGCACCAATGTCGGTTCATTGGTGGGTAGTGATAAAGAGAAAATAAGGGGCTCATGAGTATGCAAGTGTTGTGTAAATCCTTTGAATCCTAAGATTCATTATAATAAAGAATGAAAAATCATACATGTTTGCAATCAATTTGTTTAATGTGAATCTTGATCCTACTAACTAGTTCAATCTGTCATAGAGCTAATGTGAGCATGTTTTTTTGAACCTAAGATACAAATTTGATTGATTGTTGATGATGAGTATTGATCCTACTAACTAATGGAGTGACCTAAATCTAAATGAGAAGATGTTATTGAAAGCATTAAATAAACATGTATATGAACATTTGACAAAGCATGATAAACAAATAAAAAACACTATTATGGAAAGTATAGCATGTAAGTGTAGAGATCAAACAAGTCCCCAACGGATTCGCCATTTTGTGAACATCGGGAAAATTAAAAGGGGGTCCCCTAGTCAGGGTTCCTTTCTCAGGTTCCAACAACCACATTAGTTTTTTGGTGATTGGTGAAGCGTGGTTGACCTGAGGGCTAGGATTTTGGGAGTCGCCACCAACTCAGGTTTACCAATGGAGTTGGACATCAGCTTTCTTTTTAAAAGAAAATCAGTCTAGACCCGGAGGTCTTGGGGTTAACTCCTAGTACTAGTCTGGTTTCCAAAGAAAATGGTAAGTTGTTTTATTGCAATTAGGGAAGGTGTTAGGCACCCCAATCACCCACCTTGTTAGGGTGGCTTCTTATAAACACACATGCTATTGACTGCAATAAATGTATATGTTGTAAAATGAATTTTTATTTTTCTTTATAGTCCAACGCCTAAATTTAGCCTGACACCTAAATTTTAATATAATATAAAATTCAGGTGTTGGGCTAAAAATGGGCCCTACACTTGATTCTATGAACTTCCCACTCAGAGGCCAGTCTCAAGGTCACTCTATGTCCATGTTGGACCTTACAAACCCCTGCCCCCACTTTAAAAATTTTGAAATATGTCCAATAGGCCTGACACCTAAATTTACTCAACGCTTGAATTTAACCTGGGATTAAAATTCAGGCGTTGGTTGTTGGAAAAAGTTCAACAACTTATTTTTCTTAATTTGGTCCCCTTTTAGGGGTCCAACTTTTCTAAGGATTTGCAAAGGGGCAGAAGACCCTCTATGGTAACGCAACATAAATTTCATACTTCAACTCATTTTACAAAAATAATAAAAAAAATAAAGCATTAAAATCCAAGCATAAAAAAAATTCAGTCTCAGGCTTGACGTCTGAAATTTCCCTTACGCCTGAATTTAAAGGCATGAAGCCTTTAAATTCAGACGTATTGGGGAACATGGATCTAAAGGTGTACCCTAGCTTATGGGAATGGGTCAAAACACTTTCAGTGTTTGTATGTGACCTTTGAGAGGTCTAGATGTCACTGGAGTGGGCCTCAAAAACTGACACTTGAAATTCAATAAGCTTGAAATTAGCCTAATGCCTGAATTTTAATTAGCATTAAAATTTAGGCTTTTTGGGAAACAAGGGCCCATTGGTGCTTCCTAGCCTAATGTCTATATGTTACCTTTGAGAAGTTTAAGGGTCAGTCACTGGAGTGGGTCCCACAACCTGACGCTTGAATTTCTATACACTTGAAATTAGCTTGATGGCTGAATTTTAATTGACATTAAAATTTAGGCATTTGTTGCTGGACAAAAATCTAGCAGCCTATTTTTTTGTCTGTTTGAACCCTCTACAAGGGTTTGAAACTTCTAAAATTTTAAATAGGCATAGAGGATCATTATGAGAGCATTGTGTAAAAAAATTTGATCCAACTTCGAACTACAAAAATCACAAAAAAAAAAGTCTGTACTACAAGTAGGTGAAGAAGGAACAGAGAAAACCAGTTTTGAGGTTAGATTTTTGGGGGACTATTCCGAGACCCAAACCTGCTCTAACAATTATGAACTTTTTACTACATGTAGAATACCTATCCAAGAGACTATCACAAAAATTTGGGACCATTTGGATCCCTACAGAAATCATTGAAAATTACACAAGGTATTGTGGTAAAAAAACAAACTAAGTAAAGACATGTTTTGTCTTCACTGTGTAGCCCCTTTCAAGAGGTAGTCACAGGATATGTATTGCACATCATAGCAGTATGTAAAGCATGGAAATTAAAATGATTAAATTTAATCTTAGATTTAAATGAGAAAGAGGTTTTAGGGTTACCTCGACCAAGGGTTGGGGCTAAGGTTAGTGCCTTAGGGTTCTTCCCCACATTTCTTCTCTTTCTTTTCTCTCTGATTTTTCCTTAGAAAATCCTCCCTATTGTGCACGAAAATGGGGCTATTTATAGGAGCTTAGGGGTGTGATTGAAGGGTTAGGATGCATCCTCAAGCTATGGGGAATCAAGGGCCAAGATTAGGTAGTTTGGAGGTCAAGGCACCTCTCCTATTGGTTGAGAGCAACCAAGAGTCAAGATTAGAAGATGAATGGATAAGTGATTAATCAAGGGTTGAGATTCGAATTAGGGTTTGCCAAAATGAGTGGCTAGGATAGAGTTTAGGGGTTATGAGGATCAATGGTGAGAGATGAAACTTAGCTTGTCACCTACTACTTTTGATTGATTGATTGAGAACAATCAAGGGATGAGATGGCTAATGCTAAATGTGAGTTTAGATATGAATTATATGCATTATTGAAATACATATAATTGACCTTAAAGGGGGTACATAGGGGTACACAAGGTTTAGGGAAATCGAGGGTGGGAGATAAAACTTGCCTTGTCATCTACTACCTTTAATTAGTTGAAAACAATCAAGAGATGAGATGGTTTTGATAAATGAGGGGTTAGAGATGAATCATATGAATTATTGAAATTCATATGATTAATCTTAGAGGGGGTACATGGGGTGCATAAGGGTGGTCCTCATCTAAGGGCTAGGGATTAAAGCTCTTGGTGTGAATGCATTAATAAGCCAAAGTCAAAGTCTTTGTCTCCTTAATGTCTAATGATGAAAATTTAGGGGAAATGTCCCCTTACCATGAAACCCTCATTTTTGGGTTCTTGTGCTTGAAAACACATATACTCATAGTACATTTTTGAAGTCTTGGATGCTCCAATCACATTGGTTCGATCAAAAATGGATTATGATAAGTGTAAGTTAGAGAAATTAGGGCTTGATTATCCTTGAAATCTCTTAAACACATAGGATAAGGGAAAGATGGTTAAATTGATCTCTAAGGTCTTCAGATTAAAGATGGCCCTTTTGTTTTGTGAGTTATAGGCTTAAACCACTCTAAAAAATGGGACCCGAGTAGGAAATTATGCTCGAAACCCTATTCTAGTAGGTAGAAAATTTGGGCAGGGAGTGCCATTAGAGTCGGTTGAGTTTACCATGGAAAATTAATGGGTCACAGAGTAATGAAGGACTGAGAGTCTCAGACCAACAAGAATTGATAGCCTAGCTTTTAGATTCCTAGCCAATCTCTATGAATCTATTAAAGGGGTCACCTAGTGGAGTAAAATGACTATAGTTCACTGAAAAATTAAGGTTTTGGGCTAGCTCGGATATGTAATTGACCCTCTATAGGAAACAGTCTTTCGAGGGTAGGAAAAAAACTAAGGAAATGAGCCTGACCTTATAGAATTTAGGTTCCAAGGAACCCCCGTGGCTTCACCGTGTGTTGAAGCCAATAGGAGTGTTTTGAGCTGATTGAGATAAAATGCAATGATTGGGGCTTATTGAGTTTCCTGATGACATATCCCGAGGTCACAGTCTTTTGAGGGCCTCGAAGCTGTTAAAAGATGGCCACTGATAAGCTGAGATTTGGATCCCCAATGAATTTCCAGGGGTCAGTTGAAGGCCTAAGAGCTACCCTAAATGTGCCAACTTATTTTGAGAAAAGTGGAGGATTAAGAATAGATAGGTCCTATAGATGACTGTATTGAGTAGATAATTTTCTAAAGACCTAAAAAATATAGAGAAATGGACACTGACTATTTAGGATTTGATTGTCTGGGTAGTATCAGGGGGTTTATTGAGAGTCAAAGGCAATTAGAACTATCTTAGCATGTCTTTGAGAAGATTTAAGGTATTTGGAGCAAGTTGAGGTCTCAAATGGGTATACTTAAGAGACAATTTATTAAAGGTATGGAAAAATCTTAAAGATGGCAATGGACCTTTCTAAATTTGAATGTCGAGGGAACTTTTGAGAGCCTTTGGAAAGCCATATACAAGTCAAGATATCATGGTTTTTTCTAGGGAAATTGAGATATTAGTTGTTATTAGATTCAAAAAGAACCCATTTCGAGGATTACCCTTTGAAGGTGGTCAAAATTGGAGTGTGCAGGATCTGACATGACATCATTCAGATGATAAGAGAAGCTTCGGAGGTTTCATGAGGGTTCAAGTGTTGTTTTCAAGGTAAAAGGGTAAAATTGTAATTTTTTTAGGTTGTGATGCTTCACAATGAGAAGGCTTATAGAGGTTAGAGAATTTTGAAGGCAATAAGGTTGGTAGTCTTAAATTTGGACCCTTGCAGTCCTATTGATGATTCTCAGAGAATTAGGGTTTGGCTTTAAAGGGTGTATTTTAACTAATTTTGAGAGGGTATTGCACATGGTGTGATGTAGATAATGCTTTTGCGACTGGAACATCTGAGAGAGATTTCAAAAGGGATGTCTAACCTCTTAGAGTCCAAGCTTGATCTCCCTAAACCAGGGTTGCCTAAGGTCTAATATAAAATACTGCTTTAATGTGCTTACTCATTATATTAGAAAAGCCGAGTCAAATTTTGGGTGCTTATAGAGACTCCAAGCAGAGAGCTCATCTTTAATTGAACCAACTAAGGTAATAAAGTTTAAATGTGGAAGAGTATACAAGGCAGTTCCAACACTTGGCAACCTGTGTTAGTTTTAGATAAATAGATGAGGTATTGGTGGCTATGTACCATCAAGGATTGTAGCCACAATTATCCATGGGTTTGAGCCTCACACATTTTCCTACCTTGGATGATGCAATCCAAGTTGCCTATCAGCTAGATGAGAATCTGAGGAGTTCGTCTTGCAAGAAGACTTTCATGGAAAGTATTCAATGCACGGGCACAGTTAGTGGGTATTTCCAACTAGCAAGAATTGGAAGAAGTCTACACCCTATCTTTATCCATGATTCTAGAGGTAGAACAAACTAATAGAAGAGGCAAGTGAGCATGAAGAAGAGCAACATGTTCATGTCTTATGCCCTCTCTTAGCCATAAATTCCAAATGAGAGTCTGATGTAATGGCTAGCTTTGTTCCATGGTGATAGTTGGAGGCAGTTATACCAATGTTGTTTCTGAAGTGGCAATGAAGAAGTTTGGATTGAAGATGGAGCCACATCCTAACCCTTATAAAGTGGCATGGGTGAATAACACAAGTCTCAAGGTTAGTGATCGATGCCTCCTTACTCTATTGGGAGTTTTATTGATAAAGTAAGGCGTGATGTACTTCCTTTAAAAGTATGGCACATCTTACTTGGGAGGCCATGGCGTTATGATAGGTAGGTGAAGCACTATAGGGTACACTAGCATTTATTGCTTCAAGCAACAAGACAAGGAGATGACCATGGTGTTAAGCAAGGAGATTCTAGATTTGAGGCTAAAGAAGACTATTGGTTCGTTCTTACTTAAGAGTGTTTCTCAAGGCAGAGATGCCATTCTTAGTCCACCCTCAAACTCAACAGAATTGAGTTCTTTCTAGAGGAGGGGAATGGATACGGCAATACTTTATTGGATGGAGCTTAATTACCCACTTTGGAAGCCTCAAGTCAAAGTTAAGGCTAAGCCATGGAGAAAGATTGTAATCCATGTAAAATAGTGGTATTTATTTGCTATTTTTCTTAGGTTTAGTAGGGAAAGTCAATGTAATAAGGCTTTAATGCCATAGGGAAGACTTAGATGCAATTATTAGGATTTAGTGGTGTTTTATTTAAGTTTTTTAAGCTATGTAATGGGATGATCATACAACAGAGAACAAGGGTATTTTAGTCAATGTATTTCCTAAAAGGGGTTATTTGTGTAATCCTAATTCTATTAGGATTAGTAGGGTTTAAAATAGGCCGTAAGGTCACTTATAAGAGATGAATTATGAATGAAGTAAAATTTTAGATTTGAAAAAGGGTTTGTACGAGTGGTCTCTCCCTATCTCTATCTTTCTCCTCACAGTTTGGAGGTAATTCTTTTCCCTTCTCTTCTTTCTACTCTCATGGCATCTCTTCTTCTCTCCCACGATTTCATCTCTTTCTTCTTTTATGCTCTTTGTTTCTTTCTTCTTATTTATTTTTGAATCTTAATCAGAATCTTGCTGAAATTTTATTTCTTTCCCACTGATTTATTATTTTCTTGCATTATAGATTACCAAGAATCATCAAGAAAAAATCCTAATTAAGTTCTTGATTGAATTGTTGATTTTCAAATCTGAAAACAACATCTATACACTTTCTTTTCATCTTGTCTCACCAAGAAACCCTAAAGAACCTTTCAAGAACCATTTTTGTTGTGTTTCTTGAAGCTAAACTTAAAATCAAACTTAGATCCTTTTTTGTATGATTTTTCTCTTAGATTTCATTGCTACTTTAATCTAGTTTCCATCTATATTGGTTTCTTTTTTTGATTTCACATTATTCTTAAATCATTTTCGCCTTACAATTTTCTGGTTTCTTGAATAAACACTACAATAACAACTTTCTTATATATCAAATCTTAACCAAACTTTATGAAATTTGAAACAGTAACACTTTATAGATCTAAGATTCACCCTGCAAAAGCGCATAATTTTCTGACGCATGATTAGGGGTATTTTTGTTATTTCACACTATACTCCAAATTTTCTAGATTTGGATTCTTGCTTTTTTTCTTGGTTTCAATCCTTATTTTACTTCTATTTAAGGCCCACATACAATAGGGAATCATTGCCATTCTCTTGGCATCCACCACCACTTACTTGGAATCCCACCAAACATGGACCTTCTAAACTTGTTCGCAAAAGAACTGTCTTTTGTGCTTTGGACCGATCCAAAGTATTTAGATTGACCCAGGTGGATCGGTCCAAAAAATGTGGATCAGTCCAATTGGACACTGATGGTGATTGCTGCAGTCTCGAATCCTCCTAAATCAATCCGACCAGCTTTGGATAGGTCCAAACCTTTTAAATCTGTCTAAACTGACAGTTTGAGTTTTTTCACCTTTTTGTTTCTCTACTCATCAGGACACACATCCAACAATCTGCCACTTAGAGATAGATGCTCTTCCTGTTGCCTAGTTGCTACATCTTTGATAAGGCCTCTTCCTTTTATACATCTCTAGCTACTCTTCTTCTTCATCTTTACTCATGAAGACCAACTAAATCTTTGCGTAACTCTAGTTTTTATACTATCACCACCTTGGTAAGCATATATGTTGGATTTTGGTCTATATAATTATTTTTCAACTTTAGCACTCATTCCTCTAGGATTCATCTTATGAAGTGATACCTCCTATCAATGTGTTTAGTCATTTTATAAAATGCTGAATTCTTTGTAAGATGAATGATGTTTTGGCTCTCACTAGATATCTTATCGTTCTCGTGGTTCTTACCCAATTTCTCTACCAGGTTTTGTAACCAAATCAATTCTTTGCTAGTCTCCGTTGTTGTACTATATTCTGCTTCTATTAAGGAAAGTGCAATTATCTTCTCTAGTTGAGACACCCAACTAACTGATGTATTCTATAAAGTAAACATGTACCTTGTCATGTTTATATCACTTGACAACTTTGAGTCTACATAACCATGTAGTTTTACTTTTGTCCCTCTAAAACATAAACTATGTTAAGTTCCTCTCAAGTATCTTAAGATCCATTTAACTGCTTCTCAATGCATCTTTCTAAGTTTGATCATGAATCTAGTCACAAGCCCCACTGCTTAAGCTATATTTGGTCTAGTACTAACTATGGCATATATCAAGTTACTCACCATTGAAGTATATGGAACCTTGGACATGTAATCTTTCTCCATTTAATCTTAGCAGAATCTTCTTTGGAGAGTCTAAAATGACTAGCTAGTGGTGTACTAGCTAGCTTTACATCTTGTATGCTAAATCTACTAAGCACCTTTTTAATATACTTAGCCTAAGACAACTTCAACATGTAGTTCTTCCTATCTCTGGTGATTTTCATCCCAAGAATCTGTTTAGCTGCTCTCAAGTCCTTCATCTTAAATTCCTTTGACAACTGCTTATTAAAGTTATTTATTTCATATATGCTTGATCTTACCATAAGCATATCATCCACGTACGAGAGTAATATGATGTATCCATCATCAAAGGTTTTTCTATGGCAACAATGGTTTGCATGGCATCTTCTATACCAATTTTCTGACATAAACCTATCAAATTTGATGTAACATTTCCTTGGGGCTTGCTTCAACCCATATAAGCTCCTCTCGAGCTTGCACACCATTTCCTCCTTACCTTCTGCTTCATTCCCTTATAACTGCTATATGTTGATGTCTTCTTTCAAAAAACCATATAGAAAAGATGTCTTCACATCTAAGCGCTCAAGATGTAAATCTCCCACTATCATAATTCTTAACATCGTTCTAATGGTGGTCATCTTCTTAACCAGAGAAAATAGTTCAGAGTATTCAACATCTTTTCTTTGTTAACACCCATTTACAACTAGCCTGGACTTGTATCTCCTACTCTCATTATGCTTTTCCTTTAACCTATAAACTCATTTGTTGCCCAGTGCCTTCTTTCATTCGGGTAGTGGAACTAAGTCCCATATCTAATTTGTAAGCAAGGATTTTATCTCCTTATCTTTGGCATGCTCCTGTTTAGTAATTTCATCAACCTTCAATGCTTCATCATTATATTTTGGTTCACCCCCATTTATTAACAAGTAATATAATGAAGGAGAGAAACATTGTGTAGGCCTAGGTGTTCTTGAAGACCTTCTTAGTGCTAAAGTAGGTGTTTGAGGCTCCATTTATTCATTTTCTTCTAACATCTCATTGCTTTCAATTATTGGTACGTCATCCTTAGAAATCTCCTTAAATTTCATAAACTCATTTTTGTTCTTCTGCCTTGTCTTTTTACATAGCATTTTCATTGAATACCACATTCTACTTTTAATGACTTTTCGGTTTTATCATCCTAAAATTAGAACCAAAATGGTTATAACCATACCCAATGAAAATACACTTCTTAAACTTTGCATCTAGCTTGTGTCTTTGATCAGCATCAATATGAACATAAGATGTATAACCAAACACTCTCAGATATGAAATACTTACCTCTTTTCTCATTCATTTTTCTTTAGGCGGTCCACCATCTAATAGTACTGAATATCCTCTTTTGATTAAGTATGTGGTTGTGTTTATCACATCTACCCAAAACTGTTTGGGCAACTCCACATGAAACTTCATGCTTCTAGATCGCTCTACAATAGTCTTGTTCATCTGCTCAGCCACACCGTTTTGTTACGATGCATTTTGTACTGTCTTCTCTATTTTGATTCCTTTCAAAACATAATATTTCTCAGAGTCTTTACTACAATATTCCCCTCTATTCTTAGACCTCAAGAAATTAAACCTTAAATTTGTTTCATTCTCAACCAAGGCTCTCCATTTCTTAAACACTTCAAACATGTCAGACTTATGTTTTCGAAAGTAAACCCAAAACTTTCTTAGAACATCATCAATAAATTAATAAAGTAATAAGAACCACCAAAAGAAGATACCTGAGTTGGTTCCCATATGTTAGTATGAACCAGTTCCAACCTTTCAAGCTTCGTCATCCTTCCTTCTTTAGAAAAGCTAATATTTTTTTGTTTTCCCAAAATGTAATCTTCGCAAAATTTCAAGTCTAAAACCTTTAAACCTAAAAGTTTTTCTTCAGAGTGGAGAATCTTTATACCTTTTCCTCTTATGTTTCTAAGCTTATAGTGCCATGTGTTTTAATTGACACCCATTGTAGCTACATCAATGAAGCCATGCTTGTCGGTTAGATAGAGTATACCTTCTTTCTTTTAATGAGCTATTACCAAGGCACCGTTGGTTACTTTTCATGTTTCTCCCATGAGAGTAGTAGTATGTCCTGAACTTATAAGGTGGCAAACAGATTTTAAATTTCACTTGAAACTTAGTACATGTGTTACATTAGTCAACAACCATGTACCCCCATTAGATAAATTCGATCAAACATATCATTTTCCAATTATGTTGCAAGCCCTTCCATCTCCAAATACTTTTTCATAGTCCCCTTGCACATAATTCTTAAAACATTCTTTATTTTCTATAGCATAAAAGGACACACTGAAATCTATCACCCAAGACTATTTTTTGGTCAAATGAAAGAATCATCAAGTGAATCAAAATTCCATGAACCCTCAATTTGTTCCTTCATTGCAATTGAAGCCATATGGTGTGTTGTATTATTACAGCTATGTGAAACAAAAGAAAATGTGGTAGAGGCATTTAATAAACTCTGTCAATCCTGAATGATTTTTGTTATCCTCCACTGGAGTGTGACATTCTTATTGAGAAGTGGCTTGGTGATTGATTGACAGTCTCCATCAATAATGATTCTTTGTGCTTCAAGTTTGACATCTAATTGCAATCCAAGGAGAAATCCCCAAGATTCTATTTCCTTTACTGATCCTCCAAGAATAATTTTAGAAGAACCTTCAATGAATATGCCCAACTAGTCTCTAGCAATAGCTGTTGCAGCTCCATGCAATTTATTGGACCCATCAACATTGATTTTGAAATAGCCATGTGGTAGAGGAGACCACGTAGTTGGGCAACTATCGTCACTTTGAGAGGACTAGGGTGATTCAATGACTCAATTATCCCTCAGGTAGATAGATGCTTTCTAGTATTCATTAAACATCCTGGTTACTTTGTGGAAGGTGTTGCTTGATGAAGGGGAATAACTATAGAAAAAATTTTCATTCCTAGCTTTCCAGATATAACAGATGATGATTGCACCCATATTGAAAGTGCATGAATCTAGGTATAAGAGACACCAATCCCTAACTCAATCTTTATAGGATCTTTTATTTTTTCGGGTCCTTAGGCCTAAGAAGGAGCCAAACCAAATCAATTGTGAGAATTCGCAATTGAAGAAGAGATGGTTGATGGTTTCCAATTCTTTCGCATGGAGAGGGAAAGTTGGATCAATTGTACTGATAAACTTGGAGAGATTCCTTTTCACTGCTATAACAATATGTAAGCATCTCCATATGAATATCACAACAAGTGGAGGAATGCTTTTGAACTTCCATAATGTTCTGAATATTTTACCAGAGATGCTATCCAATTTGGTGAAGGGTGAAGCCTTACCCTTGGTAAATTGGGTGTATGCAGATTTAGTAGTAAAGTTACCTGAAGGGGTGCAAGTCCAAATAAGATTATCATCCTCGAACCTGTCCTCTTCGGAAAGGTGGATTTTTTTAATGGCTTCCACTACATGATAGGGAAAGATATTTGTTGATCAATAAGTCCAGCCTCCAACTTTGAGAAGTGTGATCAATTAGCTCCGTAACTTTCTTCATTGTAGATGCAATGATGTTTTTAGTGGCTCTATGAGATGGGATGCTTAGGATACAAGGATCTTCCCAATGACCACTAGAAACTAACTAGCAGGTCCCTTCTTTAAGAAATCCCCTGCTATAGAGGATGAAACTCCATGTAGATGAAGCGACTTTAGGTTGTTTGGCTTCCCAGAAGCTTGAGTTTCTTAATTTTTCTCACCTTTAGGAGTTTGACCCAAGTGTCGTCAAGCTTCTTAATGAATCTCAAACTCAATTTAGCCATTAGTGCTATATTGACTGCTTACATCTCTTTGATTCCAAGGCCTCCATTTTTTTTTTCTCTTGAATTTTTTTTAGGCTTTTGATTATAACATCATTTTATCTTCTTGTTTCCCCACCAAAAATATTGTTGGAGACTGTTGATGTGTTTGCAAATGGATTTCGGGACAATGTTAGTGGCCATGTAGTAGCATGGAATGGAGGCCAATACTAATATAATCAGAGTAGCTTTGCTAGCATGGGAAAGTAATTTGACTTTCCATCCTTTAAGCTTGGTCTAATATTTTTTTAGGAGGAATTCATACGTAACCTTTCAACCATCCTTCTTCAAGAGGAATTTTCTAAGATATTTATATTCTTCTTCCATAAATTAAACTCCAAAAAAGCTTAGCAGCTCTGATTTCCTCTCTACTTTGACATTCTTATTGAAGAACAAGGCTGATTTTGCATTGTTCACCTTTTGTCCTAACCATTT
Source organism: Platanus orientalis (assembly GCA_025762735.1). Lineage (NCBI taxonomy): Eukaryota > Viridiplantae > Streptophyta > Magnoliopsida > Proteales > Platanaceae > Platanus > Platanus orientalis. The sequence goes on from JAOXJP010165885.1 coordinate 17,782, forward strand.
TTCAAAATTCTCTAGGATGAGTTTAATCTTTTAGCATCCTGCAAGTTAGTCATTCCAAATAGGAGAAGATGATCAACAAACATTAAGTAGGATAGAACTGATGCATCAGGGTATCCTAATCTCCATGTGCAATCTAACAGGGCCCTTTCAAGCCTTTCTTTGATGTTGAATTTCGTTTTTCTTCTGTTCATCTATATCTACGCCGGTCCCAAGTAGCCAAAATCAATTAGACCGAATGAGTTAATCATATCCCTACACTCCTGGTAGTGATGATCAGGAATAAAGTTCCCCCGTAACCTTTTTTTAGAACTAATAATTGAGTTATAGTCACCAATGCAGTACCAAGGTCTTTGTATATTATTGACAAAGTGATTAAGCTCATTTCAAAAAAAAAAAAAATTATGTCTTTTCTTTTTGTCTTCTTAAGTTGGAGTGAGAAAGTGAGCACCTAAACCAAACTCTTAGCTATATACATTTTCTATTATCTTAAACTCTTGGTTATGTTTTTTCTCACTTTTCATTATTTTCTATTTTTCTTTTTGTATTTTTATTATAATTTTCTAATTCTATGTAACAAATTTGAATTTTCTTAGTGTCATATTTTTAGGACATTGATTTTTTAAACATAGCCCAATTGTTTGCTCATTTATTATTGCAATTGTTGTTAATTTGTTATATCATTTAACTTTTTTCATAGATTTTCATAATATTATTTTTTAACTATGGTTCTTATTTTTTATTTAAAATCATATCTCTTCTATTTTTAAATTCTAAAATTTTATTTTAACATTGACTTTTAATTTGTTATAATTTATACCTTGATCAAGTGAACACGGCTTAACTTAAGCTAGGTTATTTGTCATAATCATCATCACCATTACATTGTTTAGCAAAATTATTGCTAACTTTTTACCTAAATCTCTATTGTTATTTTTTTATAATTATAATTGTCACTATTTTTGTTAGTATATGTGATATAACCAATGCACAAAGGTAAGATGGCAGAAGATGAACATAATTCTTTTGGTACCTTTTTAGAACAATTGGAGAACGCATATTTGATCTCCTTTAATTATTTCTTCTAGTTAGTTATCTTACTGATAGTAGATGATTCCTTCCTAAATTTTGATGTCTCTTTGAGTTAGCCTGATTTTTTTGGTACACATTAGGTATTTTAGCTTACATATAAATAATGTTTAAGTTGGATAAATCAAGTCAACTTGTTTGAGCACCTTTCGAAGGTGATTAAAGAGTTCTACAACCATGGTTTTAACAACATACTTATTTTTGTTGTTGTGATTGATCCTAGATTATATGCAGAAGATACCTATTACTAGTATATAATTTTCATTGACATTTATCCAATCATTAATCTTAATGCATTTTTCATATTATGTTTTATATATATATATATATATATATATATATATATATATTTGTGATTTTTCTTCTAATTTAGATTTTTGTTGGCAGACATGAATCAGAGCTAATTAAAATAGTTGTTGAAAGGGTTTTGAGTGAATTGGATACCATCCCCTTGGATGCTGCCAAACACCCTGTTGGAATCGATTCTCGTGTGGAAGACATGAAAAAGTTATTGAATAATTCAACTGCTGTTGGGATCTGTGGCATGGGTGGTATTGGCAAAACAACTATTGCCAAGGCTGTTTACAACCAAATCTTTCGCAGCTTTGAAGGGAGTAGTTTTCTTGAAGATGTTAGAGAAGCTTCAAAACAATATAATGGTCTACTTGACTTGCAAAAACAACTTCTTTCCGATATTCTAAAACAAGACCATTTATTAAGCAATGTCAATAGAGGAAAGGGTCTGATTAAAGGAAGACTTCGTGCTAAGAAAATTCTTGTTGTTCTTGACAACGTGGATAGGAAGGATCAATTTGAGGCATTGGCTGGTGGACCAGATTGGTTTGGTTCAGGAAGTAGGGTTATTATCACTTCAAGAGATGAGCATGTGTTAAACTTGTACCAAGTAAATGAAATTTACGAGCCTAAAGAATTGGATTTCCATCAATCTCTTCAGCTTTTTAGCAACCATGCCTTTGGGAGAAGCCAACCTCTAAATGAGTATGTAGAGCTTGCAAAAAATGTGGTACAGATTGCTGGTGGACTGCCATTAGCTCTTGAGATGTTGGGTTCTTTTTTGTTTGATAAGAGAAAGCAAGATGAATGGGAAAGTGAATTGGAGAAGTTGAAAAAAATTCCAAATGAAGATGTTCAAGAAAAGCTAAAAGTAAGCTATGATGCACTACATGATCTACAAAAGGAGTTATTTCTTGATATAGCATGTTTTTTCAGTGGAACACCTATAGAATATGCAAATTACATATTGGAAAGTTGTCATTCATATTATATCATAAATATTAAGGTTCTCATTCAGAAGTCTTTTGTAAAGATTGGCAAAGATGATATGCTAAGGATGCATGACCAGATTCGAGATATGGGAAGGGAAATTATCAGAAAAGAAGCGCCGGATGAGCTAGGGAAGCAAAGCAGGTTGTGGTCTCATGAGGAAGCCTTGCAAGTATTGAAGGAAGGCACGGTAATGATGAATGAACAAATCCTTCCACATTTATACAATTTATTATAAAATCTTAGTAATAGAAGAAAGTTATCAAAAGTTTAAGTTTGAAAAGTAACCAAAGTACGGAAAAACTATTTAGCTTGTTTTAAAATGGAAATAAAATTGGATTTTGTGTCTCTTGATATTTGGTTTACTTGGTTTTATGTTTTCAGGGAACAAGAAATGTTAAAGGACTGCGCCTTAACTTCGATCAAAATGAATCAGAGGATCGCAATTTCAATACTGATGCTTTTATAGCATTGACCAATCTAAAATTGCTCCAAATAGATGGTGCACAACTCGTGGGAGACTTTAATCATCTTTCTTCAAAGTTAAGATGGCTTAGTTGGAGGAGATGCCCTTTAGATAATATACCAACCAATTTTCTCCCAGAAAAGCTTGCAGTTCTTGACTTCTCAGATAGCAAGTTTTCACAAGTCTGGGATATGTGGCATCAAAACAAGGTATTGTGAAATTTTTTGATGTTGATGTTTCTTTAGACTAGTTATGAATTTCTTTGGAATATATATCTTACTATTAACTTTGTGTGACAGTTATATGAAAATTTGAAAGTTCTCAATCTCAGTAGGTGCTGCTTCATAACAAGAACTCCTGACTTCTCAAGGATTCCACACTTGAAGACATTAAATCTTGAATGGTGTGAGGAGTTGGTTCAGGTTCATGAATCAATTGGGATTCTCAATTCTCTTGTTCTCTTAGATTTGAGTTACTGTGGAAAGGTTTTAGAACTTCCTAGGAGTATTTGTACACTGAGTTCTCTGCAAAAACTTCTTCTCAATAAATGCTTAAAACTCACTAAGTTGCCCGAAGATTTGGGTTCCATGGTATCTTTAACAACACTTACTGCTTCTCGCACGGCTCTAGATAAACTACCTGATTCGATTGGATACTTGAAGAACCTCATAAAGTTACGTTTGAGACATGTTGAATCAATGGTGAAACTTCCGGATTCCTTAAGTAGACTAGAGTCCTTGACCAGTTTTCATGTTTCTGGATTGAGAATCACAGAATTACCAAATTTTCATGGATCTCTAAACAAACTTGAGTATTTGCAACTTGGAGGTTGTAAAGAAGGAAACCGAACGTGCCTTTGCCTTGATGGATTCATAACAGAGCTACCTGATGCTATAGGATTTTTGGAGAATCTTAAAAGGTTAGATGTATCAAACTGCAGGAATCTAGTGAAGCTACCTTATTCAATGGGAAAAATGAAATCTTTAACTTCTTTTTATATGAATGGAACTAGTATAATCAAATTACCAGAAGATTTTGGAGAACTATCGAGTTTAGAGGAGTTGTATATGACTGGTTGTCGAGAATTGAAAAGCCTTCCTGAGAACTTTGTAAACCTTGGACGTTTGAGGATTCTTTTTATGGGGAATAGTGGAATTGTCAAATTTCCAAAAAAGTTTAGCGATTTACCGGAATTAATTGAGTTGGAGGTAGATGGTTGTCAAGAACTGGAAAGCCTTCCTGAGAATTTCATAAACCTTATAAAGTTGAATGCTCTTTCTGTCAACAATTGTAATCTCTTAGATGGTGCAATCCCTAGTGATATCGGGAAATTACCTTCATTGGAATTCTTGCTACTAGGTGGCAATAAGTTTGATAGCCTACCTGCTAGCATCAGTGACCTTTCAAAGCTTGATAGTCTTAGTTTAGATAATTGCACAAGTCTTCAGGCCCTCCCAAAGCTTCCCCCAAGTTTGAATGAACTAAATATCACAAATTGCATCTCACTAGAAGGTTTACCAGATGTGTCAAACCTGAAAAATTTAGAGTCACTATTTCTCGCCAATTGTACAGGGCTTCAAGGCCTCCCAAAGTATGTCTGCAATATACCACAACCGGACACAACAAAGTGCATGTCAAATACTTTGAGTCCTATGCAGGTTAGTTCTCTCTCACTTTGTGGCTTGATTTCAAAATTGCAGAATTTTGCAGCTTGTTGACGAAATTATTCCTAATGTTAGCAACTTTTTTTTTTTAGGTTTTAGAGCAACAGGGGTTATTCGAACATTTATGCAGACTCAGTTTTCATGGAAGCAACATTCCTGACTGGTTCATCCCTGTCGAATTCAAACGCCACGATGAAGGGTGTTTTTATAGTGAGCAGCTACGAGTACCATCTGTAGAGGTGGCACAACCTCGACTTTCGAGTCCTGATATTGAGATCACCGGGCTGATTATATGCTTTATTTTTGTGTTCTTGGACAATGTATGGGATGAACGATACAAACGTCTAGGTGATGCACACACCTATGGATCCGTACAATATGTGGTGGAGAGGAATGATAAAACAATTTTCATCAGTGATGTCTCTAGAGAAAAAATTCCAATTGCTCCTCAAGATCAGTACCAAATCTATCTGCGCTTTCTTAAAGAAGAGAGCGATAGGCTAGTGAATGTCTTGAAAGATGGGGATCAATTCCAGGTTTTAATAGAACCAGACCTGGAGGAGTTGGAGGTGGAGAAGGCTGGGATCTATGTGGTTTACAAATCGAATGAAGATGACCCCACCGTCCAACACTCAGTCTATAAAAGGCTTGTGGATTTTCTCACTTCTTCTCGTGGTGGTTGTCTCGGTGATGGAATGTCAAGCGGAATTGAATTGTGGGACTCAAGTGCTGAAGATGAAAGCGAAACGAATGGATCAGACGAGGAGGAAGTAGACCAAAGTTTAACTCTAGTCACCCCTGATTCCTTACACCTTTGTTCTTCTTCTAACGTGGATCTGCTGCTTCCACCAAATCCCAAGAAACGAAAGAACATAGATGATGGCCCTTCCACTCAAATTGAAGAAGAATCAAGTTTCTTGGCCATCATTGAATCATTGAATGCCTCTTTTACGAACATGACTCTTGCTGAAAATGAAGATGGGGATGTTGCTCCACCAAAACCAAAGAAGAAAAAAAGGAAAATCCAATCCACTGATGAGGGACCTAAATGAAGCAGATTTGGACTTACATCGCGGTCTGGGTTGAAATAGTTGTTTGGTATGCGATTTGTGCACGCAGAAGCTCTGAAAAGTCCGATCTCAAAATCATGGCCGTTCTTTCTTTCGTGATCTGAATAGCGTCTGATCACGTGCTGAATTGTAAGGGCATTTTCGACGTTTACACTTCAAAACGTTCCTTCTTCAGTTGATAAGAGAGGACAGCTCATCGTCTTGGCTGCGATATTTACCGGTTACCGGCAACGATATCCAGGTACGGATTCTGGCTTTTATTAGGTCGTTAAATCCGTTATTCTTTTTCTTCTTCGTTTACTTCTTCTGTGATCTATGCATCTTCCCTTAGAATCCTAAGAAATCATTTGATGACCGACTATGCTGCAAAAATGAAAAACTGAATTCACTTCCTAAATTAGGGCTTATTTAAATCGACTCATGGCATGATTGTTCATTGATTAGGGTTTTCTTTCTTCTAATTTGTATTTGGGCTTTGTAGATGAGCAGGAATTTTTTTTTAAAAATAAATGGAGCTTGTATGTGGGTATCATTCTTCTATTAAATGCTTGTAAAATCTTTTACCTTCGTTTCTATCAGAGACTCTGTAAACTAAAAAAAGTATACCATTGCTTGTCCGTGAATACAAAATATACCAATTAGAAACCACAATACCATACAGATATCTATGTTTAGATTACCAGTTTCAACACGATATAATACCAATATTCCAGTACCTCTAAGGATGTGGTTTATCTGTATGCCATATTCCTATGGATTTGACAGTACCTAAAGGAATACTCTCTGTTGAAACATTGAATATCTTTTGTTCTCAACAGAATTCACGTAGTTCTGTTTAAAGTTTCCTCATGGTAGATGAGATGCCGTGGACTCAGAACAATCATTCATTTAATTTTCCTTATAATTTTCTAATGCGGACATAAATAAGAGGTTATTGTATGTGCCAATCCACAAGAGACTCAAGTTCAAGATAGGGCCAAAAGACGGGTTAGATTAAGTGTTTTAAGGGATGGGATAATCTTGTTACACTGTCTTTTGTGCCATGGGTTAATTTGATTTTTAGTTATTGGATTGGTTTTGTAATAAGGCTTGAAAGCTAAGGTTCGTTTGGGATTTTTGATTAATCTTGAAACTGATTTTTATCTTAAGTTTTTTAAAGTCAAAACTTTCCTTTTGTCATGATTTTGGTGTCATTAGAGGGACTATTCAGTTATTTTTCTAATGAGACTAAGATTGTACAAATCTGAGGTGATTTGGGAAAGTTATGACCAAATTACTGAAACGGTATCAGTGAGTCATGGGAATACTGTTTTTAGAAGGATGTGTTTTAGAAAGTCTTAATTTATAGTAGTCTAAAGTTTAGCAATGTGTGTTACTTAGGAGTCTTTTTTAAATTAAAAAGTCCTTATTAGAAGTTTCTTATTGTTTGGTTCGGATTTTAGAATTGGATTATTGATTTTGATTATAGATTCTCATAATTAGATTTTAGAATCGGATTATGAGAATCCAGAATCCCATTTAGTTATCAAATTTTGGAAGTTGATTTTACATAGTACCACCACCCAAGTTTTGACTTAGGTTATTAAGAGAGCTAAGCAAGTTCATCAAAACAGTATCTAAGTGTAGGCTCAACCCAGGCATCCCCTAAATCTCATCATCTAGCTAAACCCTGATTTTTCGGGAAGTACCAATAGGACTGTGAGGATCCAAAATCAAAATTATCAACCACTTCCTCTTCAAAATTCTCTAGTCTCCATAAACCTTCTCACAATGAAGCATGTTAGGCTAAGAAATTACAATTTTAACCTCATACTCTCAAATCGTTCACTTTTATCAAATTTGGACCCTTGGTAAGCCTCTAATGCTTCTCTCATCATCCAAACGACACCAAATCAGATCCTATACCCTCCAATCTTAATCATCTTCGAAAAGTTATCTCTTGAGGCAGGTCCCAGGAAAACCCGACAACCACCGATATCTCAATTTTCTCAAAATATCAGGACATTGTGGTCTGTATTTGACCTTTAGTGAGTTCTTAAGAGTTCCCCGAACATTTGAATTCAAAACAGTAAATGGTTGTTGTTCAGGTTTTTCCATATTTTCGATAAACCGTCTCTCAATCAAATCCATTTGTGCCCCTAACCTACCCCAATCTCTTAGAACTTCTCTGATTCATACCAAAACATTTTTTGTTGTATTTGACTCTCAATAAGCTCTCAAAAGTTCCCCGAACATCCAAATTTTGAACAGTCAATGGCTATTTCTTAGTTTTTACCATATATTCAATAAGCCGTCTCTCGATCACTGTCATCAAGTCCAAGCATTTTTAGCAGGTGATAGACCTTCAACAAGCTCCTGAAAATGCTCTGAAGATCCAAAATTCAGTTGGTCAACGTGCGTTTCTTGGTAATTCCAATATCTTCAATAGACCATCTCCCGAACAATGTCATCGGTAGACTCAACAAGCCTCAATCACCCCATTCTCTCTCAATCATGTCAAAACATCATCAATTGATACCCACACTCGGTGAACCCTCGAGACTTCTTCCGAAACCCAAATTCAGGGAGGTCTGATCCTATTTCTCAAGTTTTTCCATGCCCTCGAAAGACCATCTCTCGAATAGAATCATTTACAAACTCAGGCTAATTCAATTCCTCATTTTCCCACAAGTTTGTGCATTTTCACCAAGTGATCCCCCTTCAAAAGCATCTCAAAGATTTCCTCGAAACCTAATTGCCAGGCTGTTAAGTCCCATGTCTCTGAAACCCTCAGGCCTTCAATACTCTGTCAACCACAGATTTTCTATGGAAAACTCAGCAAATTCTAGTTTTAGTTCCACTAAAGTTTTGGCTATTGTCAAAACAGAGTTTTGAGCATCTATTCTGACTCTAGTATCCATTTTACGAACAGTTTGAACCTATACTTGATAAAACATGAGGGTTACCTTTTGCATCAAGACCCCGTAAATCAATTTTACCATTTTTTCCCTACCATATGTGTTTGAGACATTTTGAGTTATTCAAACTCGAAATCCCCCTACCTACACTCATTTGATTTCAGTTTCGACAATAGCATTGCGACCGGAACATCCGGAAGGCCCTCAAAACACAGTAAATTTGCAACTTTCTGAGCATGGGAACCCATAAAGTAGACCTAGACAGTAAGGGGGTATGATTTTCGAAAAAATAATCATTACTTTCAAATTTGAAGTTTTTTCATCTCTCATTAATGCCTCTCCCAAATATCTTTAAAGAGGGCATGGGTTATGGCCCTTGATTTGGCATCAACCCCATGCCCTAATATAATGAACCCTCATGATCGATGCTCCTATTAACTGCTCACATCTTGACGTAGCGTAATAACAAGGAGAAGAGCACGTGATCTCCTTTGTTGGGAAAAACCCTAAACTTCACCAAGGAAGAGAAACTCATTCTAAAACTTTTATTAATCAAAAACTG
>JAOXJP010165886.1:0-12782 GCA_025762735.1 Platanus orientalis
GTAATAAAAAGTTCTTTATAAATAATTATATTGACTTTAAAATTACCGGTGACAAACCAATTCTTGACCAATTTCCTGAATTGTAAGTCATTGCGAATCAGATTATCATTCAAGGGATCAAAATAAATGAAATATTTTAAGTGGGAGTGGTTATAGCAAGCTACCACCCTCTTGAAAAGATTATCAAAATAAATTAAAGCATGAAAATGAAGAGATAAATATATATCGGTTCGTTCAACATTTCATAATTGAAGAGGAGTCTAGACTCTGAAATAAAAAAGAGGAATTGATGGAATTACTATCCAAAACCCATATAGTAGAAAATAAAATGACATGAAATTGTTTCAATTGATTGATCCAATCAACCATACTACAAGAAATTACTTAAGCTCAAGAATTTTCAAAAAATAAAAGTGGCTCAATAGATAAGAAAAAGATTTCCTATTATATATGTAAAAATTTTGGGATCTTGACAAGAGAATGTCAACATCAAAAAAGAAGAAGAAGTGAATATGATTGAAAAAAACTTGGTGAACATGATGATTAAGGTAAATATTGTGAGGAACAATAAAAGGTGGTGGATTGATACCGGGGCCACCCACCATATCTCTAATGATATAACCACCTTAAAAAACTATGAAATTGTGTGTGTCAAAATTGAACTTTTTATGAGTAATTCGACGATTGCCAAAATAGTAGAAAAATATGATATTGAGTTAAAATTTACTTTGAAAAAAAATTGTGACATTGAAGAATATATTTCATATACCAAAAGTTATTAAAAACTTTGTTTCTAAATATTTACTAAATAAAGATGATTTTTAAATTTGACAAATTTATTTTGTCGAAGAATGATACTTTTATAGGTAAATGATATGCTACAAATGAGATGTTTAAATTGAATGTATTATAAATAAAACTCTATTAAATATGCTAAATTTTATGTTGATAAATTCTGGATTATTACAAAATTTACGGGATGAAACACTATACGACATGCTATATTCTTTTCAAGAGGGTGATACCTAAATATGGTTGAGGGAATCCAAGCACAAACAAAGGATCTTCTCCCGCTGGTCTATGACTTGTTAAGGACCTGTCCAACAAGTCTAATAAGTGGCAGGAGAAGATACGGTCTAATCCACACAAATGACCTTCTCATGTTAACATTTTATATTTCAAAAATAATATAGGAATCATTAAAATAATATTTTATTGATTTAACTGTTTCAAAGGTTTTGATTTGATTCAAATATTTTCTTGCTTTAACATTTCATTCAAACATACTTTATTGCTCAACGTTTCGAGCATTAAAAGATTTGACACCATGCAATATTTTATTGACATTTCAAGCATTAAAAGATTTGATAGTTTTAACGTTATGAGCATTGGTATTTGAATTAAAATGTTAAAACATTTGTTTTTGTTACAATGACTCCTCCAACGACACTATTGTAGATATATATATATATATATATATAAATAAAGCAACATTAGGGCGTTGTGGTATGCGATTTATAAGCAAGAAATATATTTTTTCTTGTGAATTTTCTATAGAAAAAGTTGTAAGTTATTGTATTGGTTTTTATATTTTTAAATAAAAGGAAAAGTGGTGTTATTTTTGCCAAGGGAGTATAAATTAGGTATGAAACAAAGAAATACTGTAGACTTGATTATATCATGAAGACTAACCTTGTTGTATATAAAAAGGGCGTTTAATTTGTTGAAGGATGCGACCTCTAAATATTGCAACATCATCTCACACATTAAATTTCCCACTTTCCTCTAATTCAGTGAAAACTTTTATCCAATAGCTCACGTCCTTTTTTATACATTTTCACCTCATGATCTCCCATGTCTTTGACTAAGCTTTAACAAAATGGACTCGTATCCTCTGCGCTACTTTACAATGCATCACAGACATAAAGACGGGTGGGGCCATGCACTTTTTGCAAGTCCCCACCCCTTTTGTTCTTGACAAGGGATGAAACCACCTGTGACACTCTCTTGTGGGGCAAGATACAATGGGATGGGTCCCATCACCTCCAAAAGTTAATGGGTCCTATCCCACTATGTCTTGTTCCACGAGGCATCGCAAGTGATATCATTCTGTTTGACACACCATAAGGTGGTACAGAGGATATGTTCCAAACAAAATTACCTATTGGGAATGAGTTGAAATCTTCTTCTATGAGTTTTGGAGGATGATATCCTTTGTAACGCTGAATATTTGTACCGGGCTAGAACCACCATTCATGAGATGACATGTGACATCAAGTACTAACAATGAGGGTGGGCCCAGACACTTTTGTCAGAACTTGATGCCACACAACACCCCATGAATTGTGGCTCCAGCTCGATGTAAATATTCACGTCACATAGGATATCAACCCGAGTTTTAGGCCATCAACCCCATATGCATACAAGACACAAGGGGGTGGGGCCCAATCACACTTTTGGAATGTCCCATCACCCTGTAAAGTGAATGGATTTCACTCCATTGTGTCTTATCACATGGGACATTACAGAAGAGTTGATATCCTTTACGACATAAGGATTTAACACTATTTGACCACATGGAGCCCCATGAATGGTGGCTTGAGACCCAACGTAAATCTCACCCTCACGTCCCAAAGATATCATCCCGTCACAGAGGATATTGACCCAATGCATATGCACCCTAAAAAGGCGACTACACTTTTCTAAGGGTGTGTGTGACTTAGAATAGTCACAAAATATGGAGAGTATCCTCTGCGACGCCTCCTTTTGTTTGACTTCGTGAGTCGTGACAGAAGCTTCATCATCCCCAAAAAGTAAAATGATACATCCCTTGTATCTCATCTCACGACGTCACACAAGATACGAGGCCTGCAGAATAGTTTCACTCACAGGAGACGATCGTTCTCCATGCCTTGAGCGTATCACCTGCGACTGACGACTTTTTACGGCGTGAAACATGGGAGGTGGGTCCATGCATTGGCTCAACCCCTCCTGTTATACGCCGTAAAAATTCTGCTCATTTAGTCCCGGCGCAGGTTATTTCATCTCTTGCATGCCTGCTTTACAAGCAAAAGTCTTGTTAACAGAGTCTTCATCTGCAATACGGATCATAATATAAAAAATATTTTATTTGTACGAAAACCTCTCACAAGTCTGTCAAGTCACGAGACCTCTCACGAGTGAAGTCACAGGTTACAAAGTGTAATAGAAGAAAATGTTCTGTGATGAAAAAGTGTCTGTAGTGTGTAAGGTGAATGATAGGCTGACATGTGTTGTGTTTGGAATTAAAAACGTCCAAAAAAAATTCAGATGAAAGAGGTACGTCTTTAAAAAACAGACACCAAATTCAAAACCCATTATATGTCAATCAAAGGAGCACTTATTGAGGCCTGTGTCAACACAGGCAATCAGAAAGAAACTACAAAAGCATCTCGAGGGTATTTATGTAAATATAACTGGTGAAATAATTGAAGTGGGATTGCAAATGGATTCCCTTGGATGGATGCTTTTTTTCGCCTCAGTGAGTCGTGAGTGGAGTCCACGGAAAACGCCGGCTCCTGCAACTCCATTACCAGTGAAACCGAGACTGCAACTCTATTGGTAGAGGGAGATGGAAGGCGAATCATATGCTAATAATAAGAAGAAAGTTCTTGTGACCTTCGATATCGATGGAACTCTGATCCATAGCTTAGGTCCCGCATCAAACAGATTGCATCGCCGAGCTTTCTCTCAAGCTTTCCTCGACGTTTTTGGCATCGAAGGAACTATTGACGCCATTCAGGTCTCTTTCTCTCTCTCTCTCTCTCTGCCTCTGTCCCGTTGAGAATTTGAGATACCCATTTTCGGAAAACTTGCAGGAACTTCGAAAAATCAATCGTAGAAGGGATGCGTGGATTGCTTTTAGATTACCCTTTTTTTTTTTTTTTGAAAACTTGCTCAAAATTGCCGAAAAGGAAGAAGGGGGTCGTTGCAGAGATATGGGCAGTTCATGTTTAAGATACCCTTTTTCTAATTGATGTAGTGGGTGTTCTAACCGTTATCGACTTATTGTCTGAAAATATGCCAAATTTGAAATGCTTTCGCTTTCCCTCTGAGAAGGTCGTTTAGTTAGCCATCTCAGAAAATGTATAATGCACAAAATCTCAGGGCATGAAGCTCGTGGATTGCATTCCAATGTGTCACTTTTATTAAGCGTAATGCGTTTTTCACAAAAGCTGTATCCCACGGCATAATATTTTCACAGTTGGCGCACGCATTAAACGTGTTCAAAGGTGATGCCCAAACAGGGAACTCAGAGAATCTAGTGTACATGGAAGAAAGTTTTGTTGCAAACATAGTTTGCTGGTTTGTTTTTGTGGAAATTTTCTCATATGTTACTGGATATGTGATTGATTAAGATACCATTTTCTGGAGATACATCCACTTCGGGTTTTGTTAACAATCTTTGTGCTTTTTGCAGCATCATGGACAAACTGATCCTGGAGTGATTGTGAACACACTCGTGCACTATGGCGTACCATCTGAAGTTGGTAGCTTTATGTTTGTCAACTGTGTATACACTAGATTTTTTTTTTTTTGAATTGTAGCATTTGAAGCTGCCTATTTTTATGTCATATTATAAAATGGGTTTAATGGTTGCTAGATGTTATTGGAACCTTTATAGGAACTTGAACTTGCTCCTTCTCAGTTATCAGATGCTCGCAGATGTAGCAGAAGCATTTTTCAGTTTAGTTGCTTTCTATGAAAACGATTTTGTTCAAAATTTTTGGCATTACCCTTCTTTTACTGTATGTTTACAGTACAATTCTAGGCATAGGTTGGTGGCAAAACTAGCAAGTTGTTTTTCCTAGTTAGTTGGTTTGCACTATATTTATCACTCACCAAAATTTTCAATAATCTAATATTTCTTCTGTCAAATTTTGAAATGGTAGAATTTCAAGCAATTGATCTAAGTGTTGGAATTTCTGCATGTCTACAAGATCATTGAATATTTTTTTCTATAATTTTGTTAATTTGATGAAGTAGGCTTTGAAGAAGTAGCTAATTATGAGCCAACCAATCAATTAGGAATTATAAAATTGTAAGTACGTAGCATTGTATTATATTGAAGGGTATTGAGTAACTGTAAAATAAAGTTAAGAGAAAGGTATCCTATGATTATGTCAATATTATGCACATGGTACAGAAAGAAAGCCAGCATTAACTGTATCTTATACAGGTATGCAGGCCTGCAGCTATAAGTTATCCCCTGGCAGTAGAGTGTTATTTTATGGAGTGATATTTCTTGGTTAATGATGTGCCATTGTATGTATATTCACTTTCATCTTAGGCAAAACCAAGTTTGGAACCATCAACTTATGACAGATTGTATTTTTATTTTGTGACCCATGAAACAAACTTCAAATACGATTCTTGTTTTGAAAATGTTTTTTACAGTGACAGGCACAAAGTTGAGTGCAGACCTTGGTTAGGCTAATTTGTTGCTGCATCTTAAATGATCCAAGATGAGAACTTTGCTTCCTGCATCTAAACATTTTAACTGTAGCTACTGGACTGTATATTTATTTTGTTAAAATCTGGTTAATCTGCAAAAGAGGCATCCTCCTAGAGTATCTGACGAGTCCCTACACTACTACATACTAACTGGAAGCATTTATGTTTAAAGCACATAGGTTGATTCTCGATTAAAAAAAGAAACTGATTGTAACCTAAACCCAAAAAGGAAGGAAAGTATGGGTTTAAGCCATGTATGAGGTTCTCATCAGTGTTATTCCTCTTTATAAGTATGGTGGATGTTTGTACTTTGTACCACAGAAGGTCCATGCAATTGTTAAGACATTTTGGGTTTTCTATAGCAGAGTACTGTTAGACTTTTGGGTGTTTTCCTCAGATTAAAAATCTCAGAGAATTGATTCTCTTTCTAGAATGAACACCATAATGAATTCGATAAATGTATTGGTTTAGTTCATACTCTCTAAAACAGCGAGTCAGAGTTAATAAAACTCTGTAAGATTACCAACCACAGCAGTATATATGTATGTTTGTAATTCTGTTTCAGTAGTTTTACACAGGTTATAACTCAGCAGTTATTGAACAACAAAATAATAATATTGCACAATAAACTCTGCTAAATTACCAGATTCAGCAATATACGGTGATGGTTTATATAATGTAATACTGGGTTTTTCATCAGATAGTTCTTATAATCCAGAACATACATATGAAGAAATATATATAACTTTGTTCTGATTTACAACATGCAATCTCTTATATACAACTACCGTATCTCAGGAATTTAAAGAACGAACGTGGTTATAGTTGTAGTTCTGACGTGATCACACAGAGAAGGATCAAATCTAAATCAGAAGACAGAAATCTAAAGTAAAGAAATCAACTTATCGTTGGTGTAGGGTAATCCACTGTCCTTCAAGTGAATGTCAGGCTCTCTTGCATGCAGCAGCCAGATTTGACGTTCACCTCCAGGAAACTCCAACACCTCTATGTTTTGCACAACTCCAGTGTCTGCAGAGAATGATGATGACGGAGCTCTAGTCGTGCTTGAAAACCAACTCAGAAAAATAGAGAATTCTCAGTAGTGTTCATATATCTTAGTGTATCCCAGCCTCTGGTTTGGGTTTCTTCTTATTGAAGAGGAAACTCAACACCCAAACATTTGCAACAATTCGTTGCTCAATGCATATAGAAATAAATCTATACTTAATATAATAAATATTTAATAAAATCTTCATTACTCACACACTTATGGTTTTGAATATTCAATTCAAAACCTTCCAATTTTACAAGTACATATTCGTTGTATGTTTGGATCAATAATACCAGAATTTTTATGAATTATTGAGTCATCCTCTTCATCTTTATATATGACTTATGCTTGGTCATTTTTTTTTTCTTAGTGATTCATAGACTAACAAGCATCATAGTGATATATTTTTGTGTGTCCTGTATTTGGAATTGATATATGTATATATTCTGGAAGCAACCCTATTTTACTTTTCCTCCATGAAGGTGGCTACTGAAAAATTACCAGTGTTGAAGTCAAGGATGATTGAATATGCTAAGGAACATGCCAAAGATGTCGGGGAGGGTCTGGAGGTGCTTCTTGGAGTTCACCCTCTTCTTCAAGCCCTGTCATCAAAAGAAAATGTGGCCATAGGTTTGGTATGTTTAGAAATTCTTTTTATTGTAATTGGAAGTTTAAACAGTTTATGTGCGGTGGTAATGTTTCATTTTGTATTCTCTCATGGAAATGCTGAAGATATCATCAGTTACAACATATCTGTGGATCTTCAACATATTTTCTTGGCCCAATGAATTATACGATGCTCTGTTCCCAGGGAGCATTCAAATTATCTAGATGCTGTTCATTACACAATGTTTAGTATAACTTCTTTTTTGTATCAAAAAAATATATAGATGTTGGCAATTTTATTGTAACAACCATAAATATTAGTAGTCTCTTTAGTGGCACACATGCATGAAGTTGGTGGACCATTTGATGGGTCCCACAGAAGGTTTTTCCCTTCGCCGGAAACCACAAAATGAAATGACATTCTTCTTTATTGACAATTTTTTTAGACCATTCACCATATTGTCTGAATTGTCTATAAGAATGTGATAGATTGGATGGTTTCCGTATTCTATCTGGTTGTTTTGCAGCGTACTAGATCTTCACTCATGAGTGATGACCCCCAAATATTACTATGTACACCATGTCTGCTGGTAAGAGGATGGTAGGTCATCCTTACAGTCATTCCACTGGTTACCCAAGATATTCCATATGATACTTGATGGATTCCTTCAATATTTGGGTGCACGGAAGGTAAACTTTGTAATATTTCCTCATCCCTTTATGTGATAAAGTTACTATTGCTTTTCTAGACTCAAAAATTCTTGGAAATGAAGATTGGCAGTAAGTCATATTCTTATTGTGGACTTCAGGATCGGCTAAGTAAAATAATCAAATTGTTGTAACCCATAGAGCTTGCACCAGAAGTAATAGTAAATCCTGACTACTTATGTGGCATCAACCTGAGAACTTATTGATATGATGGGATATTTGTAACCTTAAGCCATAAGGGAGCCTTTTGTGATGAAGTTGGATGGGGATCATCCTACTTAATCGTGATAGTTGTAAAATACGAGAACATGTTACGAAATTAACTTCCCTGTTTTCTCCTATTTTGTCTTGGGCTGTAAGATTTCAAATTAGAAACTTTTTCTCTTTTCTCCTTTTCTGTGCTTTTAGGTCACCGGTAACTTGGAAGAGATTGCATGGATGAAGATGGAGGGCCTGGGTATCAAAAAATATTTCACTGTTCCCAATTTTGGAGGGTAAGTTGAAAAAACTGGTTGAGCGCTCTTTCTTTTCTGTTTGAAAATTCTCTCTGGTCATGATATTCTTCTGTGATATTCTCATATTAGATTTGGAAGCGATCACATTGATCGAGGACACCTTGTGAAGATTGCTGCAGAGAGAGCCGAGAAGCTATTTCCTGGGGGATTTGACCTACGAGTGCATGTTGGAGATACAGTGCGTGAAGTTTCATATTCTTTTAAATATTTTTTGTCCCCCTCCAAATATACCCTAAGAGACGGTGGGATTAGAAGACTGTATAATTTGCAATTGTGCATTTGGGTGTATGGGCAAGAGTCTTTTGGATGGTTATGGTCATCCACTTGGGTTTATCTTTTTGTCCAGGAGAGATCTCCAAACAGTGTATCATCAATTTGATGGTCTGGATCAGAATAATTGGACAGATTGGATGGCCAGAAACATGCAGTCAGGCACATCTAACAAAAAATTCTTCTAGGTGGGACCTTGTTGCCTGAATGGTGAATCTGATCCCCATTGGATGACCATCACATGAATGGCTTACCCATTGATGGACTGTCCACGTTAAAAAAGGTCTTATTATTGCAAGTTTGCATTCGTGGATTCTTTTGTTGGACTTTGTTCCTCTCTAAGCACATCTTTGCCAACCGCATAGGATTTATTTTTTCTTGTTTTTTTCATTTCATCTATACAGGAGCATGCCATATTTCTCTCTAATGTGTACTTGTGCCACCCCATTGCAGCCAAATGATATTCGAGCTGCCGAGTTTGGAGGAGCTATAGCAATAGGAGTTTGCACAGGTATTTTTAGTAAAGAGCAGCTGGAACAGGCAAGCAGTGGAGGTGCAGTCATCCTTGCAGATCTTTGTGATAGTGGGGGCTTCATGAGCTTGCTAGGCATCCAAAACTAAAGTCTATTTGCTCCATATCCTTTATATATGTATATCGTGAAAAACTGTTTCTCTACAATAGATTATAATCATTCCCGCTTTGGCAGATCTTGCTCTGCATAGAAGACTGAATTGAGAGAATGATTGAAACCTTAATGTTATTTGGTTCACACTGCTTTCAAGTCTGATCTTATCATATTGGAAGGAATTTATGTTAGTGATGCTTTGAATGATATTTCTTCATCTGAAGGTAAATGTTGTGTGTAAATGGGTACAGTGCTACCGAGTCGCCAACAGCCCAGTCGAATCCACACATGACAACGCAATTGGTTGTCACCTGGAATGAAACCGTTTCATTTTAAATTTCCATAGCATACTTAGCTCACAAGTCAGGATCCAGCTTTAACAGGGCTCATGTGAAATGGGAAACTGAACATCGAGGCCAGATCTTTTGTGAAATAAGGTGCAGGGATCGTGAAGGGAAAAATTGAGAGGAAATCATTTACAGTTTGAAATCCCTTTACAGTTGGAATGGTTGAATCACAGCTACAAAAGTGACTGATTTATACCATTGAGATTTGACTTTTAATCTTAAGTCATATTACACCCACTGTTTTTGACTGATTCAACCGTTACAATTGTAGAGGGATTTGGAACTGTAGATGATTTCCAATCGGAGAAATCATAAAAAAAGGTGTTTTAGTAAATACACTCCAAACAAAATTATACTAGTCTGTCTGTGGTGTGTGTACTGAGACATCCTCAAAAAAGCTTATTCCCTTCTCAACAAGATTGTGCCTGTGGTGATATCCTTGATACCTGTGTTGCAGGGGATCTACTCTAGAGAGTCTCCCATCTAATGGATGGTTTGGATCTGCAATGCCATGCCTCTAAGTTGCTAAACAGGGAAGTCATCCAATGATGAGACTAGATGACCCACTTAGAAATTGTTGTGTTTGTCTTGAATTCTATCCATACGATGAGATACACCATGATTGGTTGACAGGGGTAATCCGTCCCAACATCCAGACAGATCCATTAAGTGGGCAAAAACCCAAATTAGAAATGGAAGCTTGGGTTTCTATTGAGACTAGGATTGAGAATTTGAGATTTGGGCTGTTAATATAAGTTTTGCTCTCAGGCTTTTTGGTGGACTTTTGGTAATTTTAATCTTTATTATAGTGAAAGTTTTTTTTATTGTCTTTGCCCTAAAATGTATTCTGTTATTCCAGGCTTGTAGTCAGAGGTTACCATCACATGTAGGGATGATATGGCAAATTGAGATAATCCATTTTACAAGGAACGCCCTAAATTTGCCATGTATATAATGGCATTATCAGCGTGTTATATTAATTTGTGTGTTTTAGACTTCTTAGAACGATAGTGAATCGACCACATCTCTTATATTTGAACTTTGGTTGTGGGGCTTGTTATTCAATACTACTTATCATCACTTAACAAGTGATTAAGTAGAAATTAAACATATCACCTCCTCATAGTTAAACCTCCTTTTATTTCATCTTACTTATATTATCAACTTAACCATTGTCTTTATCTATATTTGGAAACCATCGTTATTCAATAATTTCATGTATTCAGGTTGCATTTGGCAGCCACGTGTAATGAAATCATTTCATTTGAGCTTCCCAAGGTATTTTGTAGCCACAATCGGATGATTTGTAATGAACTCATTTAGATTTGTCTTTGATAACATAAGTCATTTCATTTTATAGAAAAATCTAAGATGACTTCATTTCTAATTGTAGTTAACGAACTAATATAAATTTGAATGAGGTCATTAGGAACCATCACCTCATGACTACAAATGCCTTGAGAAACTCAAATGAAATGATTACATTACAGGTGGCTGCCAAACAGGTTATCAATAATTTCATTTGCATAGCATTTGAACGTATAAGTTCATCATCTAAAATTGAGTCATTCTATATTGTGGACAAATATCAGAATTGAATGATTTCATTTCTTTTAATAACATTCCGACAATGACTCCCATTTAGATGATGAGCAAACCAAAATGAGCTGAGTTCATTCCAATTTCCACGTGGTGTCCAAACTCACCCTAAATGATCTTAATGCTACTAAATATCAGCAGGACCATCACATGCAAGCCAAACATGAACAAAAAATAGAGCATAGCTCAAATAATCCATAGTCCCCTAAACAGATGGGAGAAGCTTGTTAAGGATATTAGGACCAAGTCCCCTACACAAATGGGCTAACCGAACCCCCTACTATTTTGCCTTTGTTAACGTCAAAAGTCAAAATATTACCGATTTAGGTCAACTCTTGAAACTGGGCATCAAGCCGTCCACCAACCATCAAAACAAAATAGATAAGCCAACAATAATATTAAAAAAAAAAAAAAAATGCAAAACCAATGATCACCTATTCTCTTGCCTAACACTAAGCCAACAATCCTCTTACTAATTATAGAGAGAGAAACAATTATATAAACCATACTTCCTAGCTCCACAAAAAGATCACAAAGTCAACATAAACAATGGGTTTGAATTCTCTCCCTCTTGCACTCACATTTCTTCTCTTATCCTTCTCTCTTTCCTCTGCACACAACAAGACTAAGACTATCAATTACAAGGGTTGCTTCTCAAAGGTTTACGCATTTGGAGACTCCTTCACGGACACTGGAAATGCTCAGTCCTTAGGCGGCCTCATGGCCTTTTCAGGTGTCTCACAACCGGGCTCCCCCTACGGCTCAACCTTCTTCAACCAACCCACCAGCAGATTATGCGATGGGCGCCTTCTCATTGACTTCCTCTCTGAAACTCTCTCCCTACCTTACTTGCCTCCCTATAAACACACATCTGCCAACTTCTCGCACGGCGTAAACTTCGCGATCGCCGGATCGACTGTGTTTCGAAGCCATTTCTATGAGAAAAACCATGTTGGGCGCACGCTATTTTGGAAATCCGTACCTGAGTGCACTCAAACTCAAGTGGATTGGTTCCACAAGTACATGCAAGACGTTGAGTGCAAGGGAAAGGACATGAGTGCCTGCAAGTCCAAAATGGAGCAGGGGCTGTTCTGGATTGGTTCCATGGGTATGCACGATTACTCTCGTAACTTTGGGAGCGCAGTGTCGGTTCAGTCGCTCATGGAGACATTGGTGAGCCAAAAGTGCAAGCTATTGAAGGTAAACATCTAAAGATAATATTAAATGGGTTAATTTTCTTGTCATTTGGTATTGAAAACAAATCCTCTGCTACAAGCTTAAGTAACATTAAATGGAAACTGCCTTAAAAATAAACGACAGCTGGTTAAAAGTGGGCCCACATTTAAGTCTACAAGGAAACACATGTATTTACCGTAGGGCTGTCAATGATTGGTATTATATTGGGTCTGCTTAATGCGAATATGGATCCGTTAAATATATATCCATGTCGGTTTATATATATATATGGTTATAATTTAATGTTAAATTACAATACCGTAGGCCATGTTACATAAAATACAATGCATAAATGCCTTAAATCTTATATCATTTCTCATTTTCCATACCC
>JAOXJP010165907.1:0-12781 GCA_025762735.1 Platanus orientalis
TTAAATGACATCTGGGTCCCACTTTTATTTTAGCTCAAACACAGCCACCCGATCAGATTTCACACAGAAATCTGGGTTCAAAATTCTGGGTGTGTTTTTCAAAACCGTTTCCAACAAATAATTCAATATGTCTCATGCTCCAATGACAAACAACCTCAATAAACCAACAATGGACCATAAAGTAAGATTCAAAGGTAATGTTGGTAAGTGGGTTTTTGGGTATGGACCTAACCTAATGGACTTATAATGGCTTAGAAAATACCTACCCAAACCCTGGAGAAGGCATCACAAAGGTTGGATCATTGATGGACCAAAATGAGCTAAAAGAAGTTAAATAAAAACTCTGAACAAAGCCATGATTGATCCCAAGTGGATGATCGATCATGGTTTGTACCATGCCTAGATTCAAATGTCACAAGACCCATGATCGATCATGCATGGATTATGAAAGTCCAATGACCCATGATTGAAGTCCATGATCGATCATGCATGGACCATGAAAGTCCAATGATCCATGATCGAAGTCCATAATCAATCACCTAAATGATGATCGATCATGAGCAGTAGAAAAAAAAAAATCTTGATTGACGATTTTTTTCTCATTTATAAATAGGGAACAAACCCCAATGGTTCTTAAGAAGAGTTCCACATTGAACCCATATGAAAATCTTGTAAAAAGTGAGTTAATACTTGTAAACCATGTGGTAGTGCTGTGTAAACGACTTTGAGTCTTTTCCTTAAAGTAAAATCCTTACTAAGGTCACAAGAAAAGCTTGCCAAACTTTAGTTATATCTACTGAAAGCTACGAGAGCCATTTCCATAGTGAAACCATCGTCTCTCTAAAGAGTGTTCACCATTGTCAAATATGTGTACAAAGAGGGTTTCACAACTCAAGCGGAACTCATAGTCTTCATTGAAGGCACTGTAGGCAAACTCTAGCACTTTTCGGAACCAAGTGTAGGTCTCAAGTGTCCATTAGAGTCACTAGACGAAGTGCACTCACCGAAGTCACTCGATGCGTATTTACGCGGCGAGTGGAATCTCATTGAACTTGTAAGTGAATTTACAATTTGTTAATTTTCAGTAATAGATTAGGATATTTATTAATAAAATTAATTGGCTTAGGGGAAGATCTTTTGAAAGTGGACATAGGCCCCATAGTGTTTAAACCGCTGTAAATCTATGTGTTCATTGTGTATTGATTGTTTATATTTGTGTTTGTATATTTGTAGTTCTTAGAAGAATCTATCAGCTAATCTCTCACTCTGCTATAGCAAACTATAGTGCATGACGGAGTACTGTGGTCTATGATAGCATTCGGTGTGTATGCCTCCAACTATCTAGTTATTGGTTGATTGTTTTTATTATTCCACTACATACTCAATTAACTAACAAGAACTAAGAATAATTTAAAATTTGACCAAATAGTTAAATAAGTTCTAAAAATTAGGTCAGGTTTTATTCATCCCCTCTAAGATCATCGGATATTGAATCCTTGCAATTTCACTTTTTGGACTGGTCCAAAAGAAAATGTGAGCATAGGGATTTGTCAATTTTATCCATAATTCAAACATCCATCAAAGAGATTAGTTCGTCGTACTTTTCTTGTCCATCATTTTTCTTAAAGTAGATCGATGACTTCAAAATAACCTGTTGTCCATACCAACTTGCATATGAATCAAAAGATTCCTTAAAGTGGTTCATTGCCTCCTCATTTGTTTTACCAAATAATAAGAGGTCATCAACAAACATAAATTGGGAAATTACAAGAACATACCTGTTAATTTTGATTTTCTAATATAGAATTCGCTTCTCCATGTCGTCTAGAATTCTTGAGAGTACTTCAGAGCACAGGATGAATAGGTAGGGAGATAATGGATATAATCCCTCTTGAAGGTCTAAAAAATCGTTGTGGGGCTCCGTTGAGAATGATTGAGAAGGAAGTAGTGGTAACACTTGTCAGGACTAGATCAAGAAAGATCACTCCATTATGTCATATGCCTTAGACATATCAATTTTTTAGGCCAAAGATCCAATTTTTTCCATTGAATGGAAAAGGTTTCCGGACTTTGTTTATGTTATATGTGATGTATTGACATGGAACAAATGCTCTTTAAAGCTAAGAAATTAATTTGTCAATGATAAGATGAATATGGTTGGCTAGAATTTTTGTCACTATTTTACACTTGACATTGCAAAGAGTTATAGGCCTGTAATCTATCGGGACTTCATTGTATTTTTTTTCCCGAAATCAGAGTTAGATATGTGATATAATTAAATATTCAATTAATATTTTTTACTTTTAATCTCATATATTATATAACTTATATAATATATGTTGTAATTTGGGCCATGCTAGGCTGGGTTAAGACCTACATGAACTTGGTCCAAACATTACTTCATGTGCAAAACCACAACCCAAACTGGGTCTAGTTGGAAATTACACTTACCCAGCCCTTCCAAGTTTGGACCAAACAAATTGGTTTTTGGGCCATCTTGATCTAATTGAGATCCTTGGAGTAGAAGGAGAAGAGGAATGGAGATTGAAAAAGAAAAGGAAGAGGAGCAAAGGAAGACCAAACCATGTCTCAGCTGTCATCATCTAAAAGTTTATTTATTTATTTAGGCTGCGTTTGGCAGTCACTTGTAATGAAATCATTTCATTTGAGTTTCCCAAGGCTTTTTTGTAGCCACAACGGGATGGTTTGTAATGAACCCAATTCAGATTTGCAGCTATTTGTACTTGATAACATAAGTCGTTTCATTTTATAGAAAACCTAAGATGACTACATTTCTAATCGTAGTGAACAAATCATATATGAGTTCATTACAAACCATCACCTCATGGCTACAAATGCCTTGCGAAGCTGAAATGAAATGATTACATTAAATGTGGATGCCAAACAAGCTATTACTATATATACTTAAGTCTTATTCTTTTTCTTATCATTGGGTTTTAGGCTATGTTTGGATTTTGCAGAGTGGAAATGGAATTGGAGATGCCAATTTTTTTTCATTCATTTGGCTTTAAATATGTGAAAATGGATTTGTCTCAATTCCACCGTGGATTTATAAAGTATTAACAAATATGAAATCACTTGTTTTTGAAGACTTCTCTGCCAGCCCTACCATCATCGTCTTCATCGAGCAAAAGAAACCCACAACAAGGCTGGATAAGATTTGGTGCACTCCCCTAAAGTGCCCCCAATGTCCCCCCATGCAGGGGACACATCACATTGAAAAGTGATTTACACTTTTTTTTTTGGGGGGGGGGAGATGTAAATCCCTTTTCGATGTGATGTGCCCCCTACATGCAGGGGGGGTGTTAGGGGCACTTTAGGGGGTGCACCAAATCCTTGGGGCAACAAAGCCCCCAAGATTTGGTGCGTCCCTTAAAAACGCCTAAGGTCCACCATGCATCAGGGGCAGACACATCGGTGCTGAAAAGTGAAAAGCACCATCCCTCTCTATGTATCCCTCTCTCCTATTTTCTTCTACAAAGTTTGATGAGAGTGATTGGTTTCTACCCTTATAAATGGAGCCTTAGATTGGGGGAAATGTTGAATCACCAAAAAAAAAAAAAAAAAAGGGAAGAAGAAGAAGAAATCTATAAAAAAGAGAAGTGGAGAAGAAGAGCTTCCAACAATTCAGAAACTAAAAAGGAAAATTGAGATAAATAAGAGAAGGAGGCTCTACAAAATTTGGATTTTTTTTTCTACCTTTTTGTGTGTGTGTATTTGAGGGGGGGGGTCATTTCTGCATTGCATTCTCACCAAGAGCACTGTCATGCCAAACCCGTGCTTGACCAGCCCACAAACCATTTCCTTGCATCACCCCATTCGTAGGGTCCCTCGTGCCATCGCCACCTAAGCGTGTGACTAGTCAACCACATTAGCGCCCATACCGTATCATTGAAACACATCTTAAACGACCTCAAAATCCATCACGCTCTTCTTATAACACTAAAGGTTCAACATGCTTATAACACATCTTCAAGCTGCCACTCGAGGCATTAAACCTATTGACGAAAGGATGTTCTGTTCAAGATTTTGTGTCCTGGACACTAGGGAACGTCATATGGAATACAATGCATATTCCATATTAAAAAAAGGCATCACTCATGCATTTTATTCCATATGACGTCCCCTAGTGTCCTGGACACCATCTGGATAGAACATCCTTTTCCTTTGATTTCCACGGTTTTCAATTCTGCATTTGGATCACAAACTGCAATTCCTGCTCTCCAATTCAAATAGTTCGAACCGCTCCCTTGCCGGTTCGATATCCGGTCTGGCTCAAAACCACTCGTTAAACCCTCAACACCGTAAACCCTCGACCCTCTCTTCCTCCCTCGACACCGTACACCATCAGCCCTCTCTCTCTGAGAAACCAAATGTGGATCCATCGGCCTCTCCTCACCAGAAGCTCCTTCCAACTCCGATTCTTCTCTCAAGCCGCAGTTGCAGAAATCCTCCATGAACCCGAAGCACCTCTCACGTACCTCGAAGGCTTCCCCAAGCCTGACCCTAAACACGACGAGACGATTCGAGCGGTTCCTCGCTTTACATCGGGTAAAATCATAGCAGCGAAAGAGAGAAAAGTCGGTCGCGTGCCGAGCATCGTCTTCGAGCAAGAGAATGGACAGCAGGGCGGGAACAAGAGACTCATCTCTGTGCAGACCAATCAGATCAGAAAACTTGTCAATCATCTCGGCAGATCGTTCTTCGTCTCCAGGCTCTTTGATCTGGAGGTTCGGCCTGCTTTCGATTCTGACGAGATCATTGAGAAGGTCCGTGTATTGCCTCGAAAGGTATGGCCTTGATTTTCAGTAATTTTTACACTGATTTCCTTTTTCCATTTATACTGAAAATATCTGAAGAGAAGCAACTTTGTTTTGTCATTTCTGAAATGTTAGACATTCATCTACTATATTTTGTGCTATTAAAATAACGTAAAACTGAGAATTTTTTTTGGGATTACTAAGTGTATCAGCATCACTTCACGAGTAGTGACCGTGAACAATGAACTCAAATAGTTACTTGGTATACTCTACCAAACTTGGTAATTATGATTCCTATAGTTTGTTGTTACTAAACCCACAATCCACAGAGAAATACAAAAGTAAACAAGAAACAAACAAAGCACAGAAACACAACGATATATGCGGTTCGGCTTATAGTATGCCAAAAAATTTCACTATCAACCAAAGAAGATTACAAGGAAATCAAGCTCTCTAACCCTAAGCCCCAAATACACCCTTTCGCCTCTTTCTCTCTCTGTCAAAGTCAAGATACCTCTCAGAAAACCCTAACACATCTTATATATGCAATCCACAAAAGAAAACCGAACTGGGTCATGGGTTGGTTTACGAAAATGGGTTGGGAGCTTCGCCCCTGGACCCCTGAGTAGGGGGCGTGATGCCTCCCTACAACCCTAGCGAGCTCACTGCCAAGCTCAACCGGTAGACGCATGGCTTGATCACCAGTACTTCTCTGAGACGTCAGTAGCATCTGGAACACAAGGTAGAATTTGAGCCACACTCAATACATTGAGGTTAAAATCATGAATCGAATTACCATTTTTTTTTACTTGGAATAGCAAAATGCATAAAAAAAAGAAGAAAAAATTGAAAGCATGGGTTTTGCTTGTCAAATATCGACTGTGTCTACATTCTTACATCCAGAGAGAAATGTATGAATAAGTAAAAATATTGGTTCATGCAATGATTCTAAGACTTGGACGAAGTCTACTTGGATTTTTCCATTTTGCAGCACATCACTAAAGATGACATTTACATTTCAAGAATGAGAGATGGGTCTTCATTGAGCATGGAATATAAATGCAGATGGTCAAAGTCTAATTGAACAAAACTATGTACCACACTTGGCATTAGATTGTAGTCTACCTTGCTTATGCACTGAATTGCCAAAATCATTCTTTGATTTGAAGGTCATACATACATGAAGTATAATAGACAAAGGAAAAGTAACTGCAATGGCTGAATGAAAATAAGAGTTGTGTGAAACTAGAACCATACGTTCCTCGAACAGTGGTTAAAAAGATTGAGGTGTCTATTCATTAAAAAAAGAAGAAAGACTAGGTGTAGAATTAATATGTATTCATTTACAACTGTCAAAAGAAGCATAAAAAGACATGTGGATGTATGATTTAACAGAGGATATGGCCTGAGATAGCTTGTAGATTGTAATGATGGAACAGGATTCTTGTTGCTGGCTTTAGATAGTTGGGATAGGCCTTTGTTTTGTTTTTGTTTTCGACGAGAAAAAGAGATTCATTAAAGGAAAAAAAAAAAAAAGACTAAAGAACAAGGGGTGAGGGGATAAGGCATCCACCTCAAAGACAACAAAAGACAGAAGAAAAACAGAAAAAAACTACACAAAACCAATGACATCATTCCAGATATGAATTAAGCCTCCCCTTTGGTCGTTATCAAACTCCTTGCATCCCTTGGACCTAAAAATGATTAAATTTTTTTTGGTTTCCTGTAGACTTGGAAGGATGGCTTAGCTGAATCTTCAAACACTTTGTTATTTCTTTCTCGTCAAATAGATCACCAAACTGCTGCAGGGTCCATGCTCCAAATCAGGTGAACTTTAGCATTTAGAGCTAAAGTTCGCCAACTAGATAGAAGGCTAGGCCAACTAGATAGAAGGCTAGGCACATCCTGGGGCATAACCCAACACATCCCAAAGTCGACCAACATAGCATCCCAACTTCCGCCGCAAAGGGAGAATGAATCAGAATATGAGAAGCCGACTCCCCATTCTCATAACACAACAAATAAATGTTCGGTAAGTACATCCCCTTTCACCCAAGAACATCCAACATGGATATTTTCCCTAGAGACGCTGTCCAAATAAAGAATTGAACCTTTAAAGGAATGAGGTGACACCAAATCTCCTTCCATGGAATACCCCTGTCCCAGGATGAATCAAGGAGCTTGTAACAAGCCTTCACAGAGAAATTACCATAAGCACTGGGTGCCCATCTTCTACAGTCACCCTGATTTAGAAGGATAGAGGTATTAGGTAGCCTTTCCAATAGGTGACATAAGGAAGGGACCTTCTAATCAAAAGCCTCTCTTCTCAGAATTGGACCCCACCAAACGTGGTTATCAATACATTCCATGTAGTCACACACCCTTGCCAATCGATTTTCAGCCAACAAATATATGTCCTGGTGAACCTCGTTTAAAGGTCTGCCCCCATACCACCTATCCTCCCCAAAAAAACCCGATTACCATTGCCGATCTCGTAGACAATTCTTTTCTGATAAATATCAAGATGTCGGATGATTCCTTTCCAAAGACTCGTACCATAAGGGCCACGAACCACATTCGGTCTCCAAACGTCTTGAATCCCATACTTCTCAATCAACAAATTCTTCTAAATCCCATCCTCTTCCGATCCCAATCTCCACAACCATTTGGTGAGAAGGGAAACATTCATATCAACCAGCCTACGAATATCTAAACCCCCTTTAGCTTTTGGAGAGCAGACGGTCTCCCAATTGACAAGATGCATACCATTGGATTCAACTCCACCCCTCCATAAAAACTCCCTTTGAAGTTTCTCAATTGATGTAGCAACATGCTTAGGAATATTCAACAAAGACATAAAATAAATGGGGATGTTAGCCATAGCAGCCTTAATGAAGGTCAACCTCCCAACCCGACAATCTTCTTTTAATCCTGTCAACCATGGGGTTCCAAACATCAAACCTTTTGAAGGATGCTCCCAATGGCAGACCGGGATAGGTAGCTGGAAAAGATCCTACCCTACATCCCAAATCCGCAGCCAACATATCAATGTTGGGGACATCACTAACCGCAATCAAAGCGCTCTTTCCAAAATTCACCTTGAGCCCAGTCATAGCCTCAAAACATCTAAGAATGCAGTGTAAATATCTGATTTGCCTCTGGGAGTTAGCACATAAAAACAAGGTATCATCCGCAAACTGTAGATGTGAAACCGCCATGTTACCTAATCCCACCTGAAAAGCTTCCAACATTCCTACCTCAACTGCCCTATCAACCATACCGCCTAACACCTCCGCCACCAACAGGAAAATAAGTGGGGATAACGGATCCCCTTGTCTTAGCTCACGAGAACAACCAAAACATCCTGAGGGAACCTCATTAAGCATGACTGAGAAGGAGGCCAAACCTATGCACTTTTGGATCCAGTTGCGCCACTTAACACCAAAACCATGTTTTTAGAGCACATCCATCAAAAAACTCCAGCTTACATGATCATACGCTTTCTCCGTATCCACCTTGCATAAGACCCTGGGAATACCACTTTGGATTCTAGAATTAATACATTCATTAGCACATAAGGCCCCATCAAGGATAAATCTACCTTTCAGGAAAGCTCATTGAGTTTGAGAAATCACCTCAGGAAGGACCATCTTGAGCCTGGATGCAAAACATTTTGATATGATTTTATAAGTGTTACCCAAAAGACTTATTGGTCGGAAATCTCCTATTTCCACAGCACCCTCCTATTTAGGAATTAGAGAGATGTATGTGACATTACCCTTTATCCAGGAACTCCTTATGGAAAAAATCGTTAAAGACTCTCATCAAATCCCCCTTAATTATTTCCCAACAGTTCTTATAAAAAGCTAAAGGGAAACGATCAGGACCTAGGGTTTTGTCACCCTCCAGATCCCACACAGCCGATTTGACTTCCTCCTCAGTAAAAGGCTTCCCAAACAGCTGTAACGGGAGAGAACAAGTCTTCCCAATCAGTAGAGACTAGAAATCTGTCAAGTTTACTCACAGTTGGGGTCGCTTGAAAATTTGACCATGTAAACAAAGGCCCTGTACATGGAATATCTAAGAGACCCATTCCATCTACAAAGTCTCCAAAGCACGCTGTACCCTTCGTCCTTCTAGTACCTCCACGACGCTTTACCACATGCAACACTTCATTAAAATCACCGCCAATATCTTTAACCATGGTGAGAAATAGTGAGACCTATGGCATGTCCACCGAACGGTGAGAAATGGTGATTTCTGGTGAACTTTAACCATGAGGAAGTTTAACCAACATGGGAAGCGTTTTCTCTCAATCGAACGAAAAAACTTTGAACTTCAACCTGATGATCGTTGCCTTGCAATTATCGAGAGAGGTAACGGGAGAGTGGCCAAGGTGAACATTCCAAATGAAATTGTGGATTGTTGGATCAGATTCATCGATATGGCAATAGACAGACAATCTCCAAGGTTGAAGGAGACATTTAGACACAACGACTGCTCTTTTTGTGTTAACAGGTGAAAATGAAAGGGGGTTGTTTTCATGGGTGATGGAGTGGAGAGCTAAAGAAGATAACAGTGTTGTTTTATTTCCGGTTGGGCTTTGTTTTTATGGATGGATTAGTTTGGGAGACTCGCTCAGGCAAATGGGCTGGTTTGGTGATGCTACAAAGGCTTCACATGAGGGTAATATTTTCGAATAGGAGACATGTCTTGGGAAGCCGGTGTGGATACCTCATGGTCGACCTGGCATGGGGGGGCATCTTGGTTGACATTTGGGGAGTAAATGTACAATGGGAGGTAGTGGCCACTGCCATCTTCGGAACCTTCAGAAGAAACATTCCCCAACGTTTAGTCTTAAAACCACTGGGGTATCCTTCAAATAGGGCTTTATTCACAACAATGTCTAAGGAGGAAAATGACCTAATTTTTAATATTGGCTCGGTGAAGATTGGAAATGGCATTATGTGCTTCCAACTATGGAACTTAGAGATCACTAAATTAACACCGACACTAATTGAAGGGATTAGGTGGATCAGGGTCTAGGGGATTCCTCTATCGGCATGGAATATGGAGGTTTTCCAAAAGATTGGAGGCTATTGTGTTAGGTTGTTGATGGTGGATGCCAAAACGAAGACCCGATCCATTATTTCCTATGCTAGAATCAAGGTAGAGATCGAATCCTTAGACCAAATCCCTTGACATGTGATTTTATCAATTGGGGAGAAATCTTTCGACCTTTTTGTTAATGCAAAAATGGGATCCAGTCTCTCGGGGTTTCCAATACATGCCGGCGGCAACTAGGCCATGGGGAGTGTGCAGGAGGTTGGGGGTGATAATGAGCAACCGTTGGATGTAGGGTTTTTCCCTGAATCGTTGTATAACTCTAACATTAGGGTTAAGATCTCAACCGTCGAAGAAGACTCAGATTCTAATCCATCAGAACCACATGCCCCAAATAGTTATGATATATCCAATGCGAATTGGGGGGTGCCACCTGACATCGTAAATGCCAAAAACCCTAACGAGATTGTGTGCCGTCCATTAAAGGCCTCTTCTTTCAATGGCTAAGATACAAATTACACAAAACAAAAAGAGGCATGGGTATGGAGGCTAAAACAACACGGGCCCATATCGGGGAATCACAATACGGGCATTACAAAAGGGTTGACCCAGGGTGAGGACGGTTCATCCAGGGCAACTGGCTCAACTGGACTTATCGGCTCGTATAACTCTTCAAATGAGTCAGAGGGTCTGAAGTCCCACTTACCACAGGCGAGGGATGGAAGAGGCAACCAACAAAGGAATGCCTTACAATCATCTGAGCTTTGCAACAGGACCTATCGTCGATCGATCGACGAGTTATTTGAGAGTACTTGGCTGGAAATGGCTATCCGTCATATGGGGGGTGATATTGAGGCAAAGGGAAATGGAGGGTTTTCTGGTAGTAAAGAAAGCAAAGAAAATTCACAACCACTTGAGGAATCGTCAAGTACTTCACTATCGCAGGGAGCTACTGGCAAGGCGGCAACAAGAGTGATGCAGAAAATTTCTTACCAACTGAGGTTTATTCAATCGCCTCAACATCGCAAGGGACTTCTCTCTCTACCCCTATGCTTTCTCCCAGGGCTAGGTTGGTGGTGCTGGAGGGCCTAACACCAATAGCCACAGACGACGTAGTCTACCAACATGACAATCCGTTAGGTCTTGCAGCATTGCGTAGAGACTCTTGGGTGGATGGACAAGGTTCTTCAGAGGGTGTGGATCAACAGGGTGAAAGGGTATTAGCGCAGGCTGATGAGGATGACAATGGCTCAGAATACATGACTGAAGAGGAAAACCAAATCGAGGTGATTGGGGCTCACAAGCTGTTCACTCCTAAGAGTGGGAAGCTTTTGGTCAACGAGGACGAGTCCTCCGAAGGTTTCTTCTCAACACCTTCTTTGGATTCTATGGGCAGAGCAATTCAGGAAATGGACATGGAAGGTTGGGACTCTAGCGACACTGAGGGGTCTGAACAACAATAATCTCCCCCCCCCCCGCGCATAGCCCAGGTACGTCTCCATCCTTTGTTGCAAATTCAGTTTCACAAATTCCACCTTATACTTCTCATTCTTCTGATCCTACTTCAAAAATCTCGAATGTGAATACCATATGCTCCTCGTTCAATAATATATTTGCTTCAAATAAGTCTGTGCCTATCTTCGAGAACCACACTTCCAATGCAAACCTGCCTAGGGACAACGTCCACTGTGAGAATGTGGAAAGCCATACTACGAATCTCTCTGTAGAAAGGGGCCTTGGGATGGTCGAGGAGCTAGGGGTGATTAGTGTTGATAAGGAATGCGGGTTTATAGATGATGGGAGCACCATTGGTTTTATGTCGGATGAAATAAGGATGAATGTGATGATTGAAAGGCTTGGATTAACGGTGCACAACAAAGTTGGTGATGAAGTCAAGCTTTCGAATGTTATTGAGGAATCTGATGAGAACTCTAACTATAGAGCAATGTACGTAATAGGGGATTGCGGGAAATCAAGAACTTACAATGGGATATGAAAGACGAAGAAAATGTGGGAGGCACAGAAGGGGCAAAGAGTGCTATAAGGGGCAAGAGACGTGCTCATCCATGAAGATTTTCACATGGAACGTACGTGGGTTGGGAAGTGTAAAGAAAAGAAGATCAGTGTGTGAGGGTATTTCAAAAAATAATCCGTCTATTGTAATCATCCAGGAAACAAAGAAAGAAGTGATGAGTAAATTCTTGGTGAAAAGCTCTGTGGGGTCCAAGTTTATTGAATGGTGTGCCCTCCCTGCAATTTGAACTCGTGGAGGAATCCTTATTGCTTGGGATCCAAGGAACATGTTAAAATGAGTGAATTCCTTGGAAATTTCTCTATCTCGGTTAAAGTGCGTGAAGTTGCTATGGGGTGGCGTGTGGGTGATTAGATGTGACTTTAATGTTACTAGGTTTATGCATGAGAAAAATAAACCTACTAACATCACCTGGAGTATGAATGAGTTCAACAATCTTATAAATCAATGCGGGCTACGGGATTCCCCCTTACTCAAGGCTAAGTACACATGGACGGATGGAAAAGAAAACCCTCTATTATCAAGGTTGGACAGATTTTTGATCTCAAACGATTGGGAGGAGGTATACCCTCACTTCACTCAAGAAGCTATTCCCAAAATAGCTTCGGATCATTGACCCGTCATGCTAAATACATCAAAAGTGAACTATGGTCCTATTCCTCTCCGGTTTGAGAATATGTGGGTCACACATCCACATTTCCTCGATTGCATTCGTGATTGGTGGAGTGAAACACATGTGGAGGGGTATGAGGGTTTCCGCTTTATGAAGAAGTTGCATCATTTGAAACGTCTAGGAACAAGAACACTTTTGGGATCCTTCGTGAAAAAAAAAAAAAGAATCTATATGGAGCGAGGTGGAATCTTTGGATCGGGTAGTTTTGGATGGGGGTACCTTGCTTTCCAC
>JAOXJP010165918.1:0-12780 GCA_025762735.1 Platanus orientalis
GACTTAGTACTTGGCATACCCAAGATTGGTAGACAAGATAGCTTATTTTGTGGTGATTGTCAACATGGGAAGCAAGTAAGAGCCTCTCATAAGAAATTAACTCAAATAGGCACATCTAGACCATTAGAGCTAATCCATATGGATCTAGCCCGACCAACTAGGACCGAAAGCCTTGGTGGCAAAAGGTACTTTATGGTCATGGTCAATGATTTCTCTAGATACACATGGGTATCATTCTTGATAGAGAATCCGATGCATTTGAAGAGTTTAAAAATATTTGTATAAGATTACAAACCAAAAAGGAACTCTCCATTAAGAGAATTCGTAGTGATCATGGAAGAGAGTTTGAAAATAGAAAATTTTCAAACTTTTGCAATGAACGTGGGATTAAACATGAATTCTCCGCACCAAAACTCCCCAACAAAATAGGGTAACCGAAAGAAAAAATAGGACTTTACAAGACATGGCCACAGTCATGTTCTCGAGTAAAGACCTTCCCAAGAGGTTTTGGGCTGAGGTTATAAACATTGTTTGCTATATAAGCAATAGGGTGCACTTGAGGCTGGGTACTTCAAAGACTTTGTATGAAATATGGAATGACAAAAGGTCAAATTTGACATACTTCAAGGTATTTGGAAGCACTTGCTACATATTAAGAGATAAATAAAATTTAGGCAAGTTTGATTCCAAGAGTGATAAAGGAATTTTCCTTAGATATTCCATTAGAAGCAAAGCCTATAGGGTATACAACAAAAGAACTTCTAGCATGGAAGAGTTTATAAATGTCAATATAAATGATCATCCAAAGACTCAAACCAACAAGGAAGAAGAGGCACTAGAAGAGCCTCAAGAAGATCTAAAGGTTTTGAAAAATGCTAACTCACATGACTCTAGGAGTGAGTTAGAGGGAGCAAATGATGATAAAGTAAGTTGTTCCAAGGAAAGGAGAATAACAAAGGGGCACTCATCTAGAGACATCATTAGAGATCTTGATAAGAGTGCTAAAACAAGAAGACAATTTGAAAATATCATTAGTCATATCTGTTTTACATCCAAGATTGAGCCCAAGAAAATGAAAGAAGCTCTCAATGACCCAGATTGGATTATAGCTATGCAAGAAGAGCTCAATCAATTCAAAAGGAATAATGTGTGGTACCCTTGTTGAAAAGTATGAAGACAAAAACATAATTGGTACCAAGTGGATCTTAAAAAACAAGATGAATGAGCATGGAACTGTCATAAGAAACAAAGCACGGCTAGTTGCTAAAGGATATGCTCAGATAGAAGGAATTGACTTTGAGGAGATTTTCGCTCCTGTAGATAAGCTTGAGTCAATTCGAATCTTGTTGTCCATTGCATGCCATTTGAAGTTCAAATTGTATCAAATGGGTGTAAAAAGTATATTTCTAAATGGAATACTTTAAGAAGAAGTATATGTTGACCAACCTGAGGGATTTAAGGATCCACACATGCCAAATCATTTGTATAGGTTGAAGAAAGCATTATATGGGTTGAAACAAGCCCCTAGAGCTTGGTATGATAGGTTGACCAAGTTTTTAGTAGACCATCATTTTGTCAAGGGGAGTATTGACAAAACACTCTTTATTAAGAAAAATGATAGTCACATACTCATTACACATATCTATGTGGATGACATCATATTTGGATCCACATGTGAAGAGCTTTCACATGGGATTGCTCATACGATGAAATCCGAATTTGAGATAAGTATGAAGGGAGAATTACGATTATTTCTTGGGTTACAGATCAAGCAAAATTCTGATGGAATATTTCTAAATCAATCCAAGTTTGCCAAGGATCTAGTATCTAAATTTGGACTTTCGGAATCCAAACCAATTGATACTCTAATAAGTACGAGTGAGAAAATCGTTAAGGGTCTCGATGGAGTCAATATTGATCCTATAGGATACATGAGTATCATAGGGAGTCTACTATACTTAATAGTAAGCAGACCCGATATTGCCTTTAGTGTAGGTGCCTGTGCCAGATATCAGGCTGCACCAAAGTAATCTCATCTAAAAGCAGCCAAGAGAATTATATGGTATGTCCATGGGAAAATTAACTTCAGTCTCTAGTATCCATTTGATACCTCACCAGTAGCAGCTGGTTATTTAGATGCAGATTGGGCAACGATGTTGATGGCCGTAAAAGCACAAGTGGAGGGTGGTTTTACGTAGGAAACTGTCTAGTCTCTTAGCACAGTCAAAAGCAAAATTCCATATCTCTTTCGACAGCCGAGGCAAAGTACATTGCTGCTAGGAGTGGATGCACGCACTGCTATGGATGATATGAGATGTCTCAATCTACAATTAATCTATTCATAGACAACTCAAGTGCAATCCAAATTTCCCGAAATCCAGTTCAACACTCTAGAACAAAGCATATTGATATTTGATACCATTTCATTCGAGAATTGGTTGAAGACAAAACAATATCTCTAGAGTATGTATCGACTGAGGATTAGCTGGCAAACATCCTCACGAAGGCCTTGGACTTAAAAAGATTTGAATGTTTGCGATGTGCAATAGGAATGTGTTCTATATAAAGACACATTCAAATATACCAAAAAAATAATAAGAAATCATTTAATTAGGGTAAGTGGGGCCATCCAAGCAAAAATAGAGAGAATTTGGCATTTTTATCTTGAAGATTCCATTTTGGATTGATCCAGGATCGACCCAAATTGGCAAAACCCATGGGAAATGAATAGTCACTTGTTTATAAAATGGGAGAAATGTCCTAGTTCGATCCAAGATTGAACCAAGGTCATCTTCTAGGCATTTTAACACTTACTGCTCTTTCCAGCCATCTTTGTGCATTCTTTGAATCCTCTAAGCCAGAATCATGTCAAAAAGGGATTTAGGAAAAGCTCCTCTACGAGAGAAGGAGCAAGTTAAGCGATCGAGAAGTGTTCCTACAAACTATGGGGCACTGAGAGATGTCGCCACCTTCCACAACTATACGAACATCTTCTCGAAGAAGAAGATCTTCATTAAGCGGTTTATAAAGCAAACAACACTCCGTAACTTCACAATTGGCACTGCGATTCCAAATGATGGGTGGATGCAAATCACCATCATTAAAGGCAAAGTGCAAGAGGAAGCCGTCCACATCTTCTACGTGAACATTCACAACGTGGACCACACACAGCTCTCGTTTGAGACAGAAGTGTATGGGGTTCGTATGTTGATTAACTCGGATCGAGTTTCCATACTATTGGGGATTGCTTGCCCCTTCGCCGGTGCCGTTGTCTTTCCCAATCAGGGAATTGACAAAGCTTATATATCTGAGATGTTTGAGAGAGAGGGCACTTCATGGACTGGGAAGTTGCCCACCAAGGAGTGTTGCATGGTGGCGAGAGTACTAGACATTATCCTTGTGCACAATCTATTGCAAATGACGCATAAGACAGACATGTCAGATGATAAGGCGCATTTGGGCGTCAACTTGATGGAGGAAAAATCCATTGATGTCCCAACTATCATGTGCTACACTATGCTACAGACCTCTATAGAGGATGGCACCAAAAGGGGTTTACCATACGAAGTGATTGCCACTCAGATTCTAGAGCAGTGTGGAGTGACATTCCTATGTGATGTTGTGACCCTTTTCCAGGGTCTCCCCATCGATGATGCCACCATCAAGAGGATGGAGGCTCAGAGACATGCTGTCCCACAGGTGGCTCAAAACATTGGAGAGGCAGCTTAGACTGTCTCGGCCCCTGTTCGAGTTCCTACGCCAGTTGATGTGCCACCACCATCGACAGACACCACTGCCTCTACTGCCCCTTCCGGATCAGTTCCCCTGGCTCCAACTCTCTCAATGACACTTCTGTCTGCTCTCTCGGGTCTGATCTGAGACATTTATGCGGATTTTGGGTGCATTCTACGTTGCTTTGACTGCCTTAGTAAGAAGGTGGAGAGCATGGATTAGCTGTTGGTCCACGTCGAGGGTATTGTGGATCCCTACAGAGCCCCAACACCGAGGATTATCCTTGATATTCTCTCTAGTGAGGATGAGGATGCTTAGAGCATTTTGTTGCTCATTTTGATATATCTTGATGTATTTTCCATTTTCTTAATTATCGAATTGTAAATCTTTTGAAAATGAATGGAAATATTCATTCTCTTTCTACTATGATCTACTCTTACTTTGCACTTCTTATATATACCTTTAGCATCCATGACAAAAAGGGGGAGAGTTAAAAACTAATTGAAAATTTTGTGCTCAAATTTAACTATCTTTTGAAGGTCTAAGACAATTTTTCTCTAAAAATTGGTGTATCATACTCAAGGGGAGTAAAAATAGAAACTGCCTTAGTAAGAAGGAGTAAAAACATGTAGATTTATGTCAAGTGAAATTTGTTATCATTCTTGATACCTCTCATCATGAGCATATGCATTTCACTGCATTCATTTGCTTGTTTGTGTTCATTATACTTTTTCATTTGACTCAACTGATCTTGGTTGAGAAATGTATATTTTTGTCAAATATGTTTTAAGGTCTGAAAGCTTAAGCACATTGCACATGAAGGGAAAGTCAGGAAAAGCCCGAGCTTGTATCAAGGGGGAGAGCCAAAGCAACTCATAGAAGACCTGGCTTAAGATTAAAGTCTTGTGTTTATTGTATTATTCATTTTGTACTCCATTATTCATGTATTTTAAGTTTTGTCATGAAATTTCCAAAGGAGCAGATTGTAAATGTAATATGTTGTAAATTCCATGAACTGTAAAATACATGTTTTTGTACAGACTAGGACATGAACTGAGTTATGTTAGAGTCTAGGAGGTCCTTAAGTCAAAGCAACGTGAAGATCATCATCAATCGTCAAAGAAGCCTTAAGAGATCAATCCAGGAGTTAGCAAGTCAATCCCGAAGGATTCATGTATCATTTTGAGCCTTCACAAGTTAAATCAGGTATTGTATGATATTCGAGGTGAATCAAGGCTCCATGATGGGTTTCCCAAGGTCCATGGACCTTCTGAACCATGGAGGGAAGATCAAAAGTCATATGTAGCATTCTCAAGACTTTAAGAGGGTTTACAGAGAATTTGGATCGATCTTAGATCGAACCATTGCAATCCAAATAGTTTGGATCGATTCAAACTTATTTAGATCAACCTAGCAACTCTTCGGTTGTAGAAACTGAGTGTTTTTTGCATTTTGATCGATCCAAAGTTGTAAAAACACTGTATAATGGTCTAAACTTTAAAAAACTGTTTACAATCAATGGCTAAGATCTTTTGACCATTTAGAAAGGTTCTAATCCAATGGATATGAACCATTTTCGTCCAATATATAAGGAGAATAAATCAAATGAGCAAGATAATGGTTATGATCAAAATCACTATTCTCTTGCTTTAAAATTAAGAAATTATTGAGAAATTCAACTCTCCATTTTTTTGGAAATCTCTCTAAGCTTAGATAGGAAAATCTTCACCCAAAAATGACAATTCCCTTCTTCCATCTTGTTCCAACTAAGGAAAATCTTTAAGTGAAAGGTATCAAGGGTTGTGTAAACCCTTGTGAAGAAATGTGTGTTTGATAGTCATATTGTGTTCAAGGAGGAGCAACCCATCAAGATTGGCTCTTTAGCTTGAAGAGCCAACCAAGAAACAATTGGGGAAAGATAGTTATATTTAGCTCAAGGAGGAGCAACCCCATCTTGTGATCAAGGCAACATCAACCTACTAAAGAGGTAATCATTGCCTTAACTTTAATTAAGTTGTTGAGACCTCTCCCGTCAGAGACACCGGGAGAACTAGCACTACCGCCAGAGACATCGGTAGTGTGCACCCAAATCTCTTCCGCGGGAGACACTGGAAGAATAGATCATAGACCACACACCCATCGGAGACACTGGGTGTTGCTTGCTTGGCAAGTAGAATTGGATTTTACTTATTTTATCATTGGTTGTAATAATTTCAATCTTAATAAAATTACATAGCTTGGTGGTGAGCTTTTTGAGAGCGGATGTAGGCCGTTGTGTCGAACCACTATACATCTAGTGTTCATGTGTGATTGCTTGTGGTTTGTTTTCTCATCTATCATTTACATTGTTAAGCATTGTAATTATTGTTCAATCTCACATGCAATAGAATTGAACATAAACACATTCATAACCACAATTCAAATATAATACCGAGATTAATTAATCAAGACTTAATTTGGGGTAATTTAAAAAAAATTCAAGTAATCCTATTCACCCCCCTCTAGGATATATACATAGGAATTTCAGTTGGTGATTTATTAGATTAGATGACATTTTTTTTTAATAATTTGTTCATGCTATACTATTTATAGAGTTAGGCTAGATGCAAATAATGGGATTTTTCCAATTACATTGGCAAGAGTGGAGAGTGAAAATAGACAGAATTAGGTATGGTTATTTACACATGAAAATTGTCGTTAGTATTATGGATGAACATTCATGCTAGATCTGTAAAAGGTGAAATTAATGAGTTTAATTCCCCTTTTGTATTTATCCCTATGTTAAACCCAGTTTTTCATTAACAATTATATATGGTATCATGAATTTTTGGATGCTTTTGTTGATGTGATACAAAATGCTAACCTTTGTTTTTGTACAAGGCATTTATATGCCAATTTAAAAAGAAGCACGATGATTTGTCTTTGAGAAATTTTTTTTGTGGGGCTACTACATCCTATCATATGGTGGAGTCCAAGTGACATATGGTTACTATAGAGGTCGTTAGTTCTTATGCTCATCAATGGTTTAAGAATATACTTGTCAAGTGATGATTGTGGGTCAAATGTGATCAAATCATGAATAAATTTTTGGAATAATTTAGCAAATGGGTTTTAGAAGCAAGATGTAAAGATGTGGTACCATTATTGGAGTGGATTAGGAAGAGATGGATGGTGAAGATGAATGAAAGGCTTATAGAAGAAGTTAGACATAATGATATTCTCATAACACATTAAGAAGCTTAGAGAAGAATATAGATAACAAGATTATTTTATTGTATTATTTTTCTCTTTTGTTGTCTCATCAATTGTCTAAA
This sequence comes from Platanus orientalis, assembly GCA_025762735.1. Classification (NCBI taxonomy): domain Eukaryota; kingdom Viridiplantae; phylum Streptophyta; class Magnoliopsida; order Proteales; family Platanaceae; genus Platanus; species Platanus orientalis. Next base: position 7,047 of record JAOXJP010165918.1, read on the forward strand.
ATATTTTATGTCTTGATTATTTGTTTACTATTTAATAAGGATTGTAGATTTGGCCAGTAGGAGATTTTGAATTTGAGGTTAAATACAAAAGAAGCGTGGTCTATTCATTTAGCCTTGTTAAGTTGGAGATGTTCATGCCAATTATGGGATCTCAGTGGCATGTTGAGCATCCATGTGATAACATGTTCCAAATACATAGGTTGATCCATTGAGAATTTATTTTCTCCATGTTTTCATCATACATCATATCTCCAATCATATAGACATATCATTCATCCTATTCTTGATTATACTACTCAGCCAATTACCCACTTTGACCCATTAAAACCACCTCCTATTCATCACCCCGCTAGAAAATCTAGGCTAAATAGGTGGAAGGATCCTAATGAGGCTCATGGATCCAATAGGAAGTTATATTGTGCTACCTGTAAAGTAGTTATGCACAATGCAAGAACCCGTAAGGGTCCTCTGTTAAGGACTACTTCATCTAGGACACACTCTGTAGTTATTACTTATTTATATTTTATTGAATTGAGATCCACCATACACTGATTTATACTTTTGATCATTCATACAGGAGATGAGTGGACACAAGCTCATATTCATGGTCGAAGAACCTCTTCATCTAGGAGTAGTGGTAATGGTCGGGGTACACCACTCAACAGTTCATCTTCTAGGACTGTTAATCAGCTATTTTTATCTTACATGTATTTCATATAAATGTAATGCACAAATGTGACACTTAATAGTATTACTGTCTCATTTGATATTAATGTAATAATTTTTTGTTGATACAGGTGGCATTCAATTTAGTCAAGAGATTCATTATTTCCAATATGATGCATGAGCCTGTGATGGTGTCTTCTGTGGTGATTTTGGGTATTAGTGGTGGCAATGGTGTTTTCAATTTGGCTTTTGGATAGTAACAGTGTGGTGTCTTTAGTGGTAGTGGTATATTGGGTGGTTCTTTTGGGTAGTGGTAGTGGTGTTGTAGTGTGTTCAGTTTGTGGTACTTTGGGATTGGGGTGGTGGAAGTAGTGGTGTTGGAGGTTTGGGAAGGGATTGATGGCTACTTTGGGCAGTGACAGTGATTGGGTTAGATAGTGGTTTTGGTGGTGATTGGGCAGTAGCAGTGGTGGTGATTGGGAAACAACAATGGTGGAGACTATAGGTGATTGAGAAGTGGTGGATTGTGGTATTGGTGATGGATTCATGGTGGCAATGGTGGTGGGTGGGTAGTAGCAGTGGTGTTAAGTGGCAATGGTGATGGATGGTAGTAGTGTGGTGCTATGTTTTATTCAGTTACTCAATACATTTGTATATTGTAGCTAACCTTATTGACATGTTACAAATTAATGGTAGGGATAAGAGATTATTGAAACAAATTTGATTTTATTACACATTTGATGATAAGTGATGAAATAGATGTTTGATGATATATATCCAAGTATAGGTTAGATATAGGTAGATGATCTATCTATTGGTAGCAACAAGTTTTATGTATTTGTTGTTGATATTTTAGGTTGATGTATGTGTTTGAGTACATGTACTAACAGGTTTTATGTGTTTGAGTATAGTTTCATATTAGTATTGTTGATGATATAAGTAGATGATCCACTTGTTGGTACTAATAGGTTTTATATATGAAATTCTACATGTGATAATCCTAGAGGGGGGTAAATAGGATATAATTTTAATTTTAATTAATTTACCCCAATTTTAATTTCTTTGAGTTAATTATTAATGTTCAATTCAATCTATCTAAATTGTTGTGTTTGGTGCTCAAGTGCTAATGCTTGTAACTATGAAAATGTAAAGGAAATAGGCAAACCACAATCACACAGCACAACATAAAGATATATAGTGGTTTGGCCACTCCAAGGCCTACATCCACTTTGAACTACTCAATTTTATTAATCAATTCTCTTACAATGATTACAAGGTAATTGAGCTAACCTTATCTAATCTTGTGTTTGGTGACTCCGGCAAGCATGGCCTTAGTTTTTTCCGAGCCAAGGTCTTATATCGTCACATGGCATCTCCGACCGTTGACACAAGGAACAATGGTATAAATACTGAATTGGTTTTCAATAACCAAATATGGTAATATGGTCAACGTATGAATCAAAGTCCCAATATATGGATGTGGCTCTAAGTATCCAAATATACCAATATGGTCTCATAGTCCTTACCCAAGCTAAGCGGCCTTAGGTTAAGTGTGAATGTCTCTAATGAAGGAAAATGTACGTATGAAATCACACAAGATGATAAAGCCTTTACATAGGCAAATATAAGTGAAGCTTAAATGAGTGTTTTTTTACTTGGAAGAGGTTTTTCAAGGATTCAAATATGATGTGGTGGTCAAGATAAACAATAAGTTAAAGTCCAACCACAAAAGTATATTCAACGAAAGCAAACTTCAAGAAATATAACAAGAGTTTTTACCTCAACCTTGAGAAATGGAGTTTGAGGGCTTCGGAGTGGAGAATCAATCATCTTTAACCTTCCACCTCTTTCCTCTAGCAATGGAACCTTGTTTTAGTTCAAGGACGAAAGGAACCAACCACCATTCTTTTCTTTAAATGCTTGAAAGCTTGGAAAGAGTGTAGAAAGCGTGTGAGATGTGTAAAGCTCAAAAACTTAGCTAAAAACCCTTAGGACCCTTAGCTTTAAGAGAGAAAAATTGCTCTTTTCTATGAGTTGTTGTTAACCACAACCCTTGGATGAGCATCCTCTAAAATGGGCAAATGATCCCAGTTGTTCATTCAAAATTCATAATTTACCGCCCAAGTTAGAGTGCTTTGTAGGGGTTGGAGCGCTGTAGCCTTAACTGGAGTGCTCTACAACATTAAGTCTACAATTTTTCTATAGACCTGAGCCTAAACAAAGTACTTAGAGGATTATGTGGAGTGCTTCCCTTATGTGGAGCACTCTAACTTCACTTGGAGCACTCTACCTTCTTAGAATTTTTTACATCGCCTTTGGACAATCTCCAAAACTTCATGGGAGCATAGTTGGGGAACCCAAATCTCCATCACCTTGACTTACCCTCTTTACCTCTTTTGAGTGCAGAACAAGTGCGGATGAGCTACGAACTTTTCAAAATAGTCTTCACACAATCTCGGCTTGCTTCTTTGGAGCCTTCTTGGACTTTGGAGTTAATCTTCAGGAATGTGAGACCCAAGAACCTCCTAAACTCTAACATGACCCAATGTAGTCATGCCAAGCCCCAGTCTATCAACCCATGTAATTTTCTACTCATGGAATTTACAACAATTACATTTACAATATAGTTGATGTCTATGTTTGAATACAAGTACTAATAGGTGGTTGGTGTCTATGTTTGAGCTTCACAACCTATATCATCAAATCATGAATGGAGTATGTTAGATTTGATCAACTAGATTAGATTGGTGGTACTTTGTATCATACAGGTTAAACATGACTTAGTCAGACCATTCGATGAATATTAGGGTATGGATTGGTCTAATCGGACCATTTGATGAATATCGGGGTCACGATTAGTCTAATTAGATCATTTGATGAATATCAGGGTCTCAATCAGGCTAATCAGACTGTTTGATGAATATTATATTCTTATTAGCCTAATCTAACCATTTAATGATTACCAAGGTCTCGATTGACCAAACCAGACCATCGGCTAATTATTTCATCAATTGGATGGTCTTAATTGAGTTTGGTAAATTATGATGTGCTTATTAAAACCATCATTGATGTGATAAATTGGATGGTCTTATTTTAGTTAATGGCACTTTTGTCTTTATTTGGGTCAAGGGTACTTTCATCATTATAAGACACTCCCATGTTCCATAAGGGTAGTTTTGGGTTTTAACAAGAACTTTTGGTCATGTGATTCGTTTAGCTAATGGTCAATGATAGACAACTAATGGCAGGGTGTTTTCTGAAATCAACAACGTTAGTTAAAGGAGGTTCTCGATAATTTTGATAGTTTAGGGGGGATCTATTTGTGTTGCTCTCCACATATAATGACCTAACAACAATAAAGGCAATAAAGACACTTAATGCAAAATAGGGTTAAACTAAAATTACTTTATTACCCTTAAACACTTTTATTCACCACACATAACTTTGTGATGAGAGCAACATAAGAGAAACACTCAAAAGAGATACAAAGGATCTTGAGTGATTTTAAAGAGGAGGTTTCGGTGGGCAAAAACCCTGGTGCATCTATTCTACATCTCCCAATGATCAACAGTGATCATCACGCTCCAATTCTTCTCAATCTAGAGAAATACACAAGAGAAAGGAGATTGTCATTCAGAAATGAACTGATGTGGTTCACTAATGAGTCCTTCAAGAATGTGGTTGATCAAGACTAGAACAAAGTTATTGTACACTCTATAACTGAAAAAATTAGACATTTCAAGGGTGACATCAAACATTGGTGTAACAACTTGTGTTGCACTTAAAGGGTAAAATCATAATTTTTTCCCGTGAAAGAAAAAATTATATTTCACATGTTTTAGAAACCATAGGATGGTTTAAGAACCCTATAGACCAATTTAGAAGTGTAGATCTCAAGCTTGAACTCAAACCTGTCAAGTTCTAAAGTTATTTTGATTTCATATTTGAGGTAACTTCTCAGACCCAATGACACCAATCCTTAGTAAATTCGAGTACAAGCCATATATCAATGGAAAGTTCTTGAAGTCTTTCTAACACAATAAATGATTCACAAAAAGGAGTTTTCTAGAGAAAGTTATGCCCATTTTGCCATAGGGAGTCTGAATTGAAAAGTTCAGAAACCCAAGATCCATGCTTGATTGATCAGAGCCAAGGTGCATGTGTCTCTAGTAAACTCCTGATTGATCCCAAGTGCTTGATCAATCAGGCCTAATGCATCACCAAGTGTTTGATCGATCATGGCTAGAAAAATGTTGAAAAACCTAAATTTTTACATATTACACCAAGTGACGACTTATAACCACTATATAACATTATTTGGGTCTATTACACCTCTTAGAACATAGAAAAGAAAAGAGAAAGAATTGAGAGATTTTGAGAGAAATAAGGAGAAATTATTCCTCAATTTGATAAGTTCAACCAATCTTTGAGAATTTTTACTAAAATAGGTTATTTCCTTCCATGAACTACTTTTTTTTATTCAATTGATGTTAGATCTACTCTAATATTGTAGAGAAAGGTGACTTGAGGAAGTGAAGTGAAGGCTCCTTTGCTTTGAAGTTTTTGAAATTGAGTTTTTGTAAGTAAATCTTGCACATTATGGGTGATATGATGCATATTCTCTTTAAATCTTTAGATTTTTATGGTTTTGTCATTGAATCCTTTAGAAATATGTGAAAACCTATGCTTTAAGCTATTGAATCTTGTGATTATTTGGATATAAGTTTCTCTAGGAAGTAAATCTTGCTTATTATGAGTGATTTGATGTGAATTCCCCATTTGATTTTAGATTATGTGATATTATCCATGGGATTCTCTGAGATTATTGAAAATCTTTAAATTCAATTCATTGAACCATGCTAGATCTATGATTTCTAGCTTGCTTAATAATTTTTCATGCTCCTTATGCTTGCTATGACTCTTTTCTTATTAGAATTTCTGAAAATTCTGTAAATTCATGCTTTGAACCATTAAATCTTTTTTAATCTTTATATCTACAATATTATATGAAAGATTATTGTTCTTAAACATTGTGTGGATTGATTTCCTTCATGAAATTCTTTAGAAC